>CABHPP010136116.1:10815-46548 GCA_902168425.1 Peromyscus attwateri | reverse complement strand
ATAGATAGATAGATAGATAGATAGATAGATAGATAGATAGATAGATACAGAGAGATGGATGGATGGATGAATGGATGGATGGGCGGATGGATGGATGAAATTCTAAAACAATACAGTTCAAATGCAGGCTAATTTGACACATGTTGGAAAATGATGGTATGAGAATATTAATCATCTTTGCCTTCTCTCATTAAACTCTTACGTTTTGATAAGAGGAAAACACCTTGTCTGTAGACTGAAAACACTGCCATTCATAACTTATCACAGTTTTGAATCTGAGCCAGGCTGTTCCAGGCAGGGTTTGCTGGCCACAATTGTATTGGAGGCAATGTTTGGGTCCTGTGCTTAGAACCAAGGCTACAGTGAAGCCACATGATTCAATACGGGTCAACACTGACAGAAACATTTAAGACCCATTATGAATTTGACTTTTAACTACTTTTTGGTGGCTGGGAATTCAAAAACCATTATGAATGGCCAAACTTTTCCGGACATCCACATGCAATGCCAGTACCTCTTGTGGGGTCATGACCAATAGTTTTTAAGATCATAAACCATTAAATATCCAGCGTGGTTCTGCCCTTTCTTAAGGGGTTTTATGGGTCAGATCGGTTTCTCTGTGTTGATACCATCCAAGCAGTTTCTCTCTTTAAGCCTAAATTATCCAAGTTTCTCCCTTCAGCAGCTGCTGGGATGCCTCACCTAATGTACTTTCTCTGCCCCACCTCTCATCCATCATTCCTCACTCCTGCTTGCCCTGCATGATTTCTAATGAAAGTGGAATTACGTCCAACTCCTTGTCATTGTTTACCACTTTGCTATTAGAAATATGACGAGAGGAGCAGATATGTGGTCTTAGTCAAAATCTTGTTAGAGCCACAGAATCTTACCCACAATGAATAAGAAATTTTGTTTTAATGAGACTCCCAATTGATTCACTTATATGTTACAATTTGAAAAGTTTTTTTTACAGGCCTACATAATCTGAGTTTGGAATTTCCCTCCAAAATCATTCTCTGCTCTGTCTACTTCTCTCCATACAACTATACTTTTGTCCATACAACTATACTTTTGTCCAACCTGGTAAATAGATTCTGTCTTAGAGGACATTTTCATTGTTCATGCTTCTACTTAAGAGTCTATTTTGTGATGCATTGGTGTAGAATGCCTGTACCATGTGGGGGTGTCAGTTCAGCTAATATGTCTCAGACAGGTATAATGAACTATCCCTGCTAGTATGCCCTATTCAGGTCACAGTATGTGTCTTTGCCTTACATTGAAGTTTCTAGGCATCTTCGATCAATTTGTTTATCTCTGTCATGTTCATGATCACTCCTCCCTCATTAGTTTTTTTGTTTTGTTTTGTTTTGAAGCTATGTATTCTTTTATTTAATTCTTTTTCTTTTTTAATTTTTTTATTAATTTTACATACCAACCACAGATAACCCTCTCATTCCTCCTCCTGTTCCCCCTCCCACCTTTCTCCCAACCCACCCCCCATCTCCTCCTACAAATGGTAAGTCCTCCTATGGGGGGACAGCAAAGTCTGGCACATTTAGTTGAGGCAGGACCAAGCCCCTCCCCACTGCATCAAGGGTGAGCAAGGTGTTCGACCATAGATAATGTGATCCAAAAAGCCAGCTCATGCACCAAGGATATGGTCACACTTCTAGGGGCCCCTCAAACAGACAAAACTATAAAACTGTCTCCCATATGCAGAGGGTCTAGTTCGGCCTCATGCAGGTTCCAAAGTTGTTGGTCTAAAGTTTGTGAATTCCTATGAGCTTGATTCAGTTGTCTCTGTAGATTTCCTCATCATGATCTTGACCCCCACCCCCTAGCCCATATAATCCCTCTTCTGTCTCTTCCACTGGACTCAAGGAGCTCAGCCTGGTGCTTGGTTGTGGATCTCTGCATCTCCTTCCATTAGTTACTGGATGAAGGCTCTATGATGACAGATAGGGTATTCACCATCTGATTACAGGAGAAGGCCAGTTCAGGCATCCTCACCACTATTGCTAGTAGTCTAATCTGGGGTCATCCTTGTGGATCCCTGGGAGTTTTCCTAGCACCAGGTTTCTCCCTAACCACATAATGTCTTCCTCTATCAAGATATCTCTTTCATTGCTCTTCCACTCTGTCCCTTCCCAGCTCGACCATCCTATTCCCTCATGTTCTCATCCCACATCCCTTCCCCTCTATTGTCCCCCTCATCCTCAGTTTACTCATAGAGATCTCATCTGTTTCCCCTTCTCATGGTGATCCTTGTGTCCATCTTAGGGTTCTCCTTGTTTCTTAGCTTCTCTGGAGCTGTGGGTGGTAGTCTGATTATCCTTTGCTTTACATCTAATATCTACTTAATATGAGTGAGTACTTATCATGTTTGTCTTTCTGAGTCTGGGTTACCTCACTCAGGATGATATTTTCTCATTCTAAGCATTTGCCTGCAAATATCATGATATCATTGTTTTTTACAGCTGAGTAATACTCCTTTGTGTAAATGTACCACATTTTCTTTATCCATTCCTTGGTTGAGGGGCATCTAGGTTGTTTCCAGGTTCTGGCTATTATGAATAATGCTGCTATGAACATAGTTGAGCAAGTGTCCTTGTGGTATGATTGAGCATCCCTTGGGTATATGCCCAAGAGTGGTATCCTTGGGTCTTGAGGTAGATTTATTCCCAGTTTTCTGAGAAGTCACTGTACTGATTTCCAAAGTGGCTGTACAAGTTTGTACTCCCACCAACAATGGAGGAGTATTCCCCTTGCTCTACATCCTCTCCAACATAAGCTGTCACCATTGTTTTTGATCTTAGCCGTTCTGACAGTTGAAAGATAGTATCTCAGAGTCATTTTGATTTGCATTTCCCTGATGACTAAAGATGTTGAGCAATTCCTGATACAAATTGGAAAAGAAGATGTCAAACTTTCACTATTTGCAGATGATATGATAGTCTATATAAGTGACCCCAAAAATTCTACCAGGGAACTCTTACAACTGATAAACACATTCAATAATGTGGTGGGATGCAAGATTAACCAAAAAAAATATCAGTATCCCTCATATATACAAACAGTAAATGGGCTGAGAAAGAAATCAGAAAAATATCACCCTTTACAATAGCCACAAATAATATGAAATACCTAGGGGTAGCTTTAACCAAGCAAGTGAAAGACCTGTATGACAAGAACTTTAAGTCCTTGAAAAAAAAGAAATTGAGGAAGATATCAGAAAATGAAAAGATCTCCCATCCTCATGGATAGGTAGAACCAACATAATAAAAATGGCAATATTACCAAATCCAATCTACAGATTCAATGCAATCCCCATCAAAATCTCAACACAATTCTTCACAAAACTTGAAAGAACAATGCTCAACTTCATATGGGAACAACAAAAATAAACTATGATAGCTAAAACAATACTTCACAATAAAGCAACTTCTGGAGGCATCACCATCCCTGACTTCAAGCTCAGTAGAGCTATAGTAATAAAAACAGCTGGGTATTGGCATAAAAACCAACATGTGGACCAATATAATCAAATTGAAGATCCGGACATTGATCTACATACCTATGAACACTTGATTTTTGGTTAAGAAACCAAAACTGTACAATGGAAAAAAGAAAGCATCTTCAACAAATGGTGCTGGCATAACTGGATGTCAACATGTAGAAGATTGCAAATAGATTCATATCTATTGCCATGAATAAAACTCAAATCCAAGTGGATCAATGACCTCAATATAAATCCATCTACACTGAACCTGATAGAGGAGAAAGTAGGAAGTAGCCTAGAATACATTGGCACAGAAGACTACTTCCTAAATATAACACCAATAGCACAGACACTGAGAGTAACAATTAATAAATGGGACCTCCTGAAACTGAGAAGCTTCTGTAAGGCAAAGGACACAGTAAAGAAGACAAAACAACAGCCTACAGAATGGGAAAAGATCTTCACCCACACCATATCTGACAAAGGGCTGATCTCCAGAATATATAAAGAACTCAAGAAATTAGACAGCAAAATACCAAACAATCCAATTAAAAAATAGGATACAGATCTAAACAGAGAATTCTCAGCAGTAGAATCCCAAAGGCCCTCATTAGGTTTCTAAGGACCTTGAAAACATGGACTTGACTTGTGTTGTGCTCCTCACCATCATCTGTAGTGCTAGCACAATGCCTGTCCCAGAGCAGTTGCACAACACATCTTGTAAATGAATGACTGCTCGTTTCTTATCCTGTGGGAAAATTGATGTGTGTATCGCTTTAAAGAAAAGTAATCAAGTATCTCCTTCTTTGTAAGATTCTAATGCAATAGAGGAGATGCTTTCTGGCTTTGCTCTAGATGGAGCCGATGTTATGTCTAGGGTGGGTTTTAAGAAGCCTCCGTGGGTTTTTATGTTTGTTTATGAAACAATAAGAAATAAGATTTTGCCTAAAAATTCGAATTGGTAGCATATTTAAAAATTTTGAACATCTGGCAGTGTTAGCTTTGCCTTTCTTCAGAAAAACGAAGGAAACGTGTAGTAGTTGCCCACACATGTCTGTCATCTACACTATGGATTGGGCTATATGTTCTCATACTTGTAACTTACTAATGCATTGTTAAGTTGTAATTCCAATCCTGAACCCAACCAAAGACCAGCAATATCATTTGTAGTTAAATATACACACATGCACTGTAGTGGGTAGCCATTCCAGCTTTGAACTGGAAGTTCCAACCCCCATTGAGGCTTTGGCAACTGTCACGCCTACAAGGCAGGGCCAAGGGAGGAGCTGAAGACCTGAGAGCCGGATGGGCCAGCTCTCTCTCTCTCTCTGTTCCTGGACCCTGGATGGTGGAGGTTGACTGAGCAGAGCTCCAGAGAATACCGCTGGACTGAGATACACCTTCCCCAGACCCTGCGACCTACCTATCCCTTCATTTGTGAGTTACTCATTAAATAAATCTTCCTTTTAACTACGTGGAGTAGGCTTAATAATTTCACCAATATCTGGTGCCCAACATGGGGCAAATTCCAAAGGCCTGGGTGGCTCCTGCCCTCAGCTTCATCCCCAGCTGGCGGGTGCTTGTAGCTACAGGTTACCGCATACAGAGTTCCGTAAAACCAAAAAAAACCCTACACAGTTCCATTCCTAAAAAGGAACTAATCCTGTTGCAGTTCTGTGACAAGTTTAACCCCAGACCAGCAAAAGTTACCCATCAAATAAATCTTCCTTTTAACTATGTGGAGTGGCCTTAATAATTTCACCAATAATGCACCCCCACAGACACATTTTATGCACTATATATATGTAAAAGTATATACAATTTTGTTTAGTGGTATCAGCATTGTTTTGTGAAACTTTGTTTAAAAATCATTAAATGTAAGCCCTGACTAACATTAAATTGACCTTTGTGATAAAGAGTAGTAAGTTCTTAAATAATAGCTATTTATTTCCCATTTTATTATTTATTTTCTCTTTTAGAGATTATATCATCTCCTCCTTCCCTCTCCCCCCTCATGCCTTCACATATACTCCTTACTGTCTTTCAAATTAATGAACTATTGTTTCATTAATTTTTGTTGCATACATATATGTGTATGTGTACAGTTATTTTTCTGAATATATAAATTCAACATATTTGGTCTGTATAACATCACTGGTATATTACTGTGTTTTCAGGGCCCACCACTGGTGTTGGATAACCAAGTGGAATGCTCTTCCCTGGAGAAGACTACTTCTCCCGCTCTTGTCATTCAGTTGTCTGTAGTTCTTTCTGAAAAAAGAAGCTTTCTGTCCTCTACCACCACCCCCCCCATGATGTCATGGCTATTGTGGTGGTTCAGCTCATGTTTAGGCAGCCATATTGCAGAGATTTTTATGGGTACAGCTTCCTATATGGCAAGAGATGCAATCTCACAGCAAACTCCATGATCCTCTGGCTCCTAAAGTCTCTCTGCCCCTTCTGCTGCACGGCTCCCAGAGCCTCGGGTGCAGGCGTTGCATTGGGGGTGTTATCTGTTGAGGCTGGACTCCGGGACTCTTCATTTGGACTGATCGTGGGTTTCTGTGATGGTCTCTGTCTCTTGCAAAGAGAAGTTTTCTTCTTTCTAGGGAAAAATACTGATCATGGCTTACTACGTAGTGATTGTGTCAATTAACTATAAAATACATTTGTGACAAGACCTAAACAGATCCTAGATTTAATATCAAGCATTTCTGACTGGTCAACAGTCCAAGCTTCTCCCTTCCGGACAGTAAGACAGCATTGCTTCTTTTGTATTCTGTTCTCCTTGTCTTTTATCTACGAACAGATCTATAGTCTATCTTTTATAAACTTCTCCCTGTCGAAACACATTTCTCTTTTTTCCTTTTTTTAAAAAGAATTAGCATATCTAGGACTATATTTTAATCCCATTTAAATATTCCTTAACAGTTGTCGATAAAATATTTTAGCATGCCACATATTGCCTAATTGATATACCACTGAGTCTCCCCAGAGAAAGAGTGTTGTAAAGCAGCTCACCATTGGTTCTCTCAATAAATCAGTGCTCCTGTTGTTTTGAAACACACTGCGAAGAGCAGAAGCTGGAGTTTTGATTAACATAGATGGAGAAGTCCAAAATGTTTCTCATCTCCGAGTGTTTCCATGAATCAGTAATTCAGAGTTACAATAGAAGGTTTCAGGAAAGAAAAAAAAAAACATTCTGCTTTTCCAGTCCCGCATAGAGAGCTGTTGTGGGAGGTGAACCTCGGCTGCCCTGTTTTCAATGTGTGTCACCCTGAGAAGGAGACTGATAATCCCCACCACTGGGCCTCTGGGGTGACCGTTGATACTGTTCTGTGGGAACAGTGCTCTGCAGCCAGGGGCAAGCATATGCGATGATGAGCCCCATAGCATGTTCTGCAAGACACCCCAGAGGTGCTGTCTCCGACCCTGGACAGAGGAAATCTTCCACTGACTCCTCTTCAGATTTTTTTGAAGTAAAGAACGGTTCATATACATAAGAATAATGCACTGTACATTTTAAAATCTGGATGAAGGCATTTTATATGTGTTCACCATAAAAAAATGGTAATTGTTTAAAGAAATAAATATGTGTATACCGGTGCAAACATCACACACCTGATCCATGCATTGACAGTTCATAGTTTACCCGAGTACTATGCATTGTGTTTGGTTTTTATGGATCATTTTAAAAGTAAATTAAATTTAAAAAATTTAAAAATCATTTTAAAATGGCACGTTTTTATCATTTTCTGGGACTGAGTGATATGTCCAAGTGATGTGTTAAGATATGGATACATATCTTAACCAAAAGTTGAATCTCTATAGCCAAGGCAAAATATTTCAGGTGTTGCCCAGGTTACACATATTCTATCGTCAGAAGGCCAATATTTAACATGTCTTGATTTTATCATTAAACAAGCATGCCGTAGAATTAAAATGAGGCTCTGAAAGTGGGAGAGATTACATCTTGTCATAATACAGCTATGAAATTCTGACCAGAATGAAAATGGAAACATGAAGAGAGTGATCATTTGCTTATTAATTCAAAGAACAACTTGCCAGTTTTTCAACTATTATGAAAATGGAGATTATAGGACTCTGATTTTAACCATGCCGGTTTTTCAGACGTGTGTGCAATAATCTCATTATACCTGTGGTGCCCATTCAGATAGCAACAAAATTTTCAGATTTCTTTTACACTGCCCCCTTTAACACAAAGATAATGTAAACTCATAGACGACTTAGCTGCCTGGATCTTGGCATGCAATTCAGTTCTACTTCCTCACCAAGTGTGGTGGAAACTGACAGGTGGGGTGAAAGGTTGCGTAAATATTCAGGTGGAGCAAAACTGTCTAGCGATCCCCAGTACTAACAAGCACATCGAGAAAGATTTCCTCCAAGTTCACAGGGAATGAGAGACTCACATTGAGTGGAGCTTCCTTTCACAGGCCTCATTATCTCAAGGCACCCCAACTGACTACGGTTGTGTTCCCTTCATTATGTACAAATGCTGGGGATACAGCACAGAGACATGGCTCCCGTGATTCACTCTGTAATTATAGGTGCCACATTCAAAACTGGGACAAAAGCAGCAGCAGGGCACTGTAACCGCCAATGGTTGTTAAGGAGGGCACACAGGAAAACTTCTTCAAAGGCCACAAGAAATTACATTCTCCAGTCCTTCATCACAGGCAAATTATTCGGCCATAGGAATGGTGTGAAGCACAACTGATTTCAGATAAAGTAGCCTGCATACATTCTCCTTCTTTTGAAACATCTAGGTTAATGGCACAGCTGTATTTGTATGTACAACACAGAGCATTTGGCTGCTTTGTAAATAATCTGTAGCTTGCACAGCTACCTACTTCCTACGGGGCAAGCGAGATGGCTTAGGAGGTAAAGATGCTGCACAGGCCTGATGTCCTGAGTTCAAGCTTAGAGTTCCACAGTGGAATGAGAGAATCAATTACCGAGGATTGTCTGCTGACCACCAAACTAAGGCCATGGCCTATGTAGGCGCATAGCTCACATACATGTATACCCTACATATGTGTCATACAAACTTAATTTGAAAGTCTTGGTGAAGTACATTACCTAAAAATCTTTCTATTTTTATCATACCTGCCTATTATTTACTCTTTCTTATGTTCGTTAGAAAAAAAATAGATTAATTCTCAGGAGCACATCATGAAAGCCCACACCTAGTCTGTTATAATACCTTAGATCTCCCTGTGAATGTCTTCCTCATCCTGAGTCCTCTGTTCTCCAGACCTGAGTTAACCTCTCACCTGAGTTGTACGCATATGCATCCCTTCCTTTCTCTGTAGAGAGATCTGTGCATCATAAAAATCATGTATTTTTTGAGATTTTTTTTAAATTTATCACAAATTATGCAATATATAATCTATTGACTTTTGTCATTCAATATTACGTTACTAAGATAGCAATCAATTAATCATTTTTGACTGTGACATAATAAAGTGGTCCTCTTTAAACTCAGATTTGTTCTCTGGGGGTCCAGATTACCAACCATGGGATCAACTATCACCTTAAACAGACATTTTTAGGAATAAATAATTTAAGTTCCAAGCAACTTTAATAAATGTATATTGTGAGAATGTTTCTACAGTATTATATGCTAGCCATTTCTAATCTATTATTATGTCTAACTCATAAGTCAAACTCTATCATTTATGTGTGTCTATGTGTATGCAAATATATAGTTTAAACAAAACCAAAGCATGTGTAGGATTTAGTCCCACCGTATCTTAGTTATCTACTAAGGTTTTAACCCTGTTATCATGACAAGGGGACTACTACATAATACCATTTGAATTCATTATTCATCTGCTGTGGACATTTGAGTTCCTAAATTTTTGCCATTGTATATAAAATGCTGTTAGAATGAAACACATTCTCTCTCTCCCTCTCCACCTTCTCCTCCCATTCTCCCTTCCCTCTCTCTTTCTCATTCTTATCTGATGTTAGAGCACAAACCCAGGGCTTTCAGCATTTAAGAAAGTGCTCTACCACTAGATCTACCAAATGCATCTGGCTGGCCTCCGATGCATGATCTTCTTGTCCCTACCTCCAGAGAGCTGGGATTGTAGGTGTGCGCCACCACACATGCCTAAATAGTCTTCTTTATATAGACCTGCTTCTAAGGGAAGAATAAGAGAACAGCGGAGGCTCAGACATAATTAACACAATACTAATATTATGAATTCAGCAACACCCATTCCTGGAATCAGATTCCTACCCAGAGACCCATACCTTTTTTCTCAGGAATGGACTCCAGTCCATAGGCTAAAGGAGCTATTCTGTCCCTCAAGCCACTAAGCCTTTGTGATATGAGAGGCAGAGTAATCGGATGCAGGACTGGGGGAACTGATAGGTCTTCCTGAACCTGAACTGGGACTAAATAAAAATCACTTGTAATAACAACCGGCTAAATCAGTCCCCCAGATCTTTTGCCACCTGTGTTTTTCAGTAGCTGTAAGCACCTATCATGCTCCTTCAGGCTCTGCATTGCTGTTCTACATGGTCAGAAACAACCCGTGGGATGTTCATTTATAGTTGCCACAGCACAATTTGGCAGGTGGGGTGACTTCAAGAGCAGAAATCTATCTTCTTGCAGTCCCGGATGTTGAAAGTACAAGATCAAGATATTGTTATGGTTGGAATCATGTGAGGGCTCTTTGGGGCGGGCCTGAAGATGACTGTCTTCTAGCCACATCCTCACATGGCCGCTCACCCTCTATGCACCTGTCTGTGTCTCACCTCTTCTTGACAAACACCAATCATGTTGGGCCGCAGCTCACATTTGATGGCATCTCTTTGTCTGGCATAACTGGTTTAAGACTGTGTGTGTGTAAATGCACTCTCATTCTGGGATGGGGGAGATTTGGGCTTTAACATACCAACTGGGGGTAGGAAGGCATATTTCAATAAACAATAATACTCATTATGTCGTAAAAATGCATCATTTCTATTTCTTCCTCTGTCTTCACACAGCCTCCTCTGTGTGCCTTCTATTAATTTATAAAATCACTTGTCTTTGACTTTAGGTTATATCCTAATCCAGGACAATGCCATCTAGAGATCCCTAAGTTACTTCTCTAAAGACCCTTTTTAAAATACAGGCCCACTTCTAGGTTCCCAGTGAGCACATCTCTGGGGAACTATAATGCAATCCACTGTAACACTCTTTCTGAAGCTAAAAACAGCTTTAAGCAAACAGTATATTTAAAATGGAATTTCTGGTTAGAAAAAAAAATACATAAATGCTTATCTCATTAAAAAGGTGTGTTTTCCAAAGCTGGGCATACCAATTTCCACTCCTATATGAGTATGAAAGGGATTCTATTGACCTCTATCTTGGGACTCACTAAGTATTTTTTTTGTGGTGTTAGCAATCAAAGATTATTGTGGCAATCGATTGCTGCCTCTGATTTGTATTTCCCAAGCTTCTGTGGAGGAGCTTGTTGTATGGTGATATCCTTCATTGCATTTAGTCTTAGACACAGAAAACCATCATCAGTATTAGGATTTTTTTTTCTGCCAAGATTTTTTTTGCACAATTAGTGACAAGTGTTATTATGCAGTCTGAACTTGAAACCTTGAAATGAAAATTCTGCACCATCAGAAATTGGAAATGTCTGTCAGAAGTCATCTTGTGGGATGCTAGACAAGTCATTACTCTCAAGAACTGTGGAGAAAGAAAGGAGAGAGCGGGGGAGGGTGATGAATAAGGAATAAAATGCAGGATAATAGAATCGTCTCTGTCACTCCTTGTATGGTACTTCTAAAAGTCAAGGTTTGGGTTTTAAGGAATAAATTTGAACAACTCTTGGCAATTTGTGACACATGGGACACTGTCGTCAGTCCAACAATTCAGGGAGTAAAAATTCATTGTTATATTTTGGCTTGGTACATGTGTCCCATATCTGCTTTTGATCACCAGAAGTGTCTTCTGCATACGAAAGTGAGAAATTTTTAAAAAATGAAGAAGAATCACAAACGCACAATAGGACCAATCAGTGGCTGCTCATTCATCATGCAGCCTTCAACTGTGTTGCCGAAAGAAGGTTCAGAAACTGCAAATATGTGCCACGCCACCTGTGAAATGGCTTTTTCCTGCTCTCTTCCCATCGTTTATTAGGGATGTAACCAGGCTATCTGGATGACTCAACATGAAGATCCTAGGAAATGAAAAGGCTCTTAATGACAAAATGCCATAGTTGTTGAAATTATAGCAATATTCATTACTGACTCTAGATGAAGCAGTATCTTTTTTTTTTATTTTCGGTTGAGACAATCAGCTGATCTTGCATATATTGTGGTGTGGTACTTGAGAGCAGAAAGCTTCGAGAGCCCTAATACAACTATATTTGTGTAGTCAGAGAGTCTGTGGAAGAAAGGACATGAAAGAATTGTCAAGTAGAAAGCCTGATATCATTATTACTAGCCCCTACAGTTAAGGCCAGTTTTCAAGCTAACACCAGCAAAATCAACACTAAAAAAGAAGACAAAGACATTAATGTCATCAGCACATTCCAGGGCTTAGAATCCCAAACGAAGGTTAAGTCAAAGAAAAAAAGCAAATTCAGCTACAAGGTGTATGAGAAAATAGCCCTATAATGCTACCTGTAACTTCCAGTAAAAATAACACAAAAATAAGAAATAATAAACCCTAGCATAATTCTTCCTATAGACCAAGTACCTGCTGCCCACAAGGAGAAAGCTATTTTGCTATATATAAAGGCACTTAAAGACATTCCCTCTACCTTCAGAATCTTAAAGTTCATCGGTTATAAAATCATGTAGGAAAACAGAGCTCACAATGGCAACTTCAGGAAAAAGAACCTAATACTCTGGAGGAAAGAAGGCTTGAAATTAGGATGGCTCCGTTTTGCATAAAGAAATTGAAGTTGTGGTTAGAGCTTTGAGTTACATTGGGCCAATTTGGTTATAACGAAAGAAAGTTGTCTTCTCACAATAGGCATTGAATGCCCAAAAAACAAGAGGACTATTTCAACAGAAATGTGCTTGCGTCGAGAGAAAAGAATCTTGAGAGGCATTAGGGTTTAGAAATGAACTGTCTATTCAAAAAGCTTCAGGTGTTGAAAGTTTGGTGCCCAACTGGTAGCACTTGTGAAAATTCACTAGAAAAAAAGGGTAATGGTTTCATTAGTGGATTAATCCATTCATAAATTCAATGAATTCATAGAGGAATGAACTCCTGGGATACAGGGGTCTAGCTAGAGGAAGGAGGTCACTAGGCATATACCTTTAGATTCTCTCTCTCTCTCTCTCTCTCTCTCTCTCTCTCTCTCTCTCTCTCTCTCCCTCTCCCTCTCTCTCTCCCTCTCTCTCTGTAGTTGATTGTTTTTTACTCTTTGACCCTTTGAGGGCCTGCCATCCAGCTACCAAATGAATACATGGAGATTGATTCTTTGTTATGAATGCCTGGCCTTAGCTTGGCTTTTCTTAACTTAAATTATCCCATCTGCCTTTTGCCTCTGGGCTTCTTCTACCTTTTTCTATTTCTGTATCTCTTTCTTTATTTCTTACTCTGTGTCTGACTGTATGGCTGGGTAGCTGGCCTCTTCTTTTCTCACTCCTCAATCTCTTATCCCAGATTTCTCCTCCTATTTATTCTCTCTGCCTGTCAGCCCCACCTATCCTTTCTCCTACCTGGCTACTGGCAATTTAGTTCTTTATTAGACCATCAGGTGTTTTAGACAGACAAAGTAACACAGCTTCACAGAGTTAAGCAAATGCAACATAAAAAACATGCAACACATCTTTGCATCATTAAACCAACGTTGCACAGCATAAACACACGTAACACATCTTAAAATAATATTCTACAACATTGCTCTCTCTGTCTCCCTCCCTCCCTCCCTCCCTCCCTCCCTCCCTCTGTTTCTCTCCTCCCTTTCTCTCCACTACTTCCTTCCTCCTCCTCCTCCTCTTCCTCCTCCTCCTCCTCCTCCTCCTCCTCCTCCTCCTCCTCCTCCTCCTCATCCTTCACAGTTTCCATGAGTGGACAATTTCCCCTTGCTGCACCCTTCTAGAAACAGTTTTCTGCCTCATCACATGCCAAAACCATAAAGCTAAGCAAGTATTGTCTGAATCATTGGAAACTATAAGCCAGAAGAAATCCTTCCGCATTTAAGTTGTCTTTCTCAGATGTCTCCTTTCAGAATGGAAAAGCCAACTGCTATAGAAAGAGTTATGATAGTCTTCAGATTACAAATTATCTCCCTACTACCCCAGTGAGGCTGCCCAGGACTTCCTATCTACTTGCTTAAAACAGGAAAAAAAATAAAATAAAAACCTTCTGCTTTGAATGTCAAGTGTAAGGGTTGAACATTTGTCAAGACCACAAACAATCCAAGCAAGTCCAAAAAAGTATCCCATTCATAATTCCAAGCCACCCTGTAGTCACTTTAATCACTGCCGCTGCCTTCATAGCTGCCTTTCTACTAAAATAACTGCTTCCAACCAGAAAGGAATGAATGCTTCATAGGTGGCATGCATGTGCTGCATTTTTATTTTTCATGAATTGGCCAAATTAATATACTGTATTATAATGGTAGTTCTTAAAAGGAAGCACAAAATGAGACCAAGGATTCTGGTTAGAAATTTTCTAGGTCAATTCTTAGTACTCTGTGACCTTGAGATGTTGATTAATCCCTTAGCATCTCAATTTTCTAATCTGTAAAATGGGGCCATAGGACAGCTCCTCTTTTATGAAAACTGATGTATGTTACAGTACAAAGTATTCATTTACTAGTGGTTACTGTTATTATTGTAGCATGATACAGTCTTAGGTTGACTATGTGCCTTAAAATAACATAAGAAACACACAAGTCGTACGCAAAGGTATATAGCTCTATTAGGTCCTATGGTAATCAAAGAAAAACACAAAAGGACAAACTGAGCAATATAGTACAGCATCAGGCAGGTTCAATAAAAACCAAACTAACTTTCTTGAGCATAAAAGAACAACTGTAAGGCAAGAGTACCAGGAAATTCTAGAATAGAATCAAACTCATCTTAAAAATGATATTTTTGGAACATTATTATAACCTAATAAATGATACCCTAATTTTCCAAAAACAACATAGCTGTTAAAAATCTATTGATAGTATTGGGCCTGTGGGATTCAAGTTTCAGTTTAAATTGTTACTGGATATTTCCTCGGGGGTACGTTCCCACTTTGTAAGTCTAGGATCCATTTGTAAGTTTGGATTTAATTTGGACTGTCCACATTATCAAATGACTGGGGATACTGTAGTGAGTTCCACTTTGGTCTCTTTCTACCTGGATACCTCTGCTCCCCTTCCTCAGCTTCTCACCTTGGTAAATGAGCATCCATTCAATCTCATCATCATCAACAACAACAACAACAACAACAACAACAACAAAAAACCAAAACAACAAAAACAAACAAAAGAACAAAAAACAAAAGTGGATTTGATTCTATTCATTCTACCCTTAGTTTACACCCTACATTCTCCTGTTCTCCTACCATCTTGGTCCAGCCCACCAAATCTACTCCCTGGGTTTCTTCAGAGGTCACCTAATTTCCAGGCTTATCTCTCCCAACTTATTGTAATAGGCAGACAGATGCCACAAGACTAAATCATGGCATTTGATGTGTTCCTGTTGCTTGTAACATAAACTCCAGATCATGTCTCTCTCTCTTGCTGTGCCATGCCAACCAATCCTGTTTATCACTTTTAGTGATGTTCCTGCCTTTGTTCTATTTGTCAAGTTTGTTCCTATCCAGGGCCTTTGAAAAAACCTTTCCCTTGGTCAGGAATGTTCTGGAGTATAGTTGACATTATAATCTGGGCAATGTTAAGTATTTTTTGTGCATGTGTCTTAGTGTATATTTACCTATTGATGAGAGAGAATGTTGTAGTATATACAGAAATATGAGAAATTGTATAAATTAGGCAAATATCTGGCTTTGTGCATAAGTGGAGCACTTTATCTCATCCGCAGGACCCGATCTCTTGCCTTGTCTGTTTTAACTGTTGGCATTTTGGCCACGTGTCCTCCTTTGCACAGTAACACAGATTGTTCCCGTGTGTCTCACTCTCAGCATCTCTCGAAAGAAGGGACGTTGCTTCTTGTTTTTGAGCATGCACACACAGGACCACAGTCATCCCTGATGAGACCCGAACATTGGGATCTCCAGGGAAGACCAGTTTGAACCTAGTCTTGTTACTTGGTAGCTCAAAGATCTCAGTGTGTCAGCCCAAGGCCATTCTCAGGGTGCAGGGTAGCAGTGTTGGAAGGGTGATTGTTAACAGCAGAGGGAATAATGGATCCTCGTCAGCCAATCTGAAGGGATGAAATGAAATTAATCTATTCAAATCCATAAACCTGAGTGAGCCAAAATGTTCCTTTATCTTTTTGGTGGTACTTTGTGCCAGTGGGGAAGATCTTCCCTCAGCAAGTGAATAAGCAGTCAGAATTTTATATTTCTCTTTGGGTGGACATTTTGTTTCTTTTAAACCAAGAATACTTCTGGTGCACCACTCAGATTCAATTATGATCACAATATCCAATAGAAATCTCTGCAGTGAGGGAGATATTCTCTATCTGGATAGTCCAGTGGGATAGTCACTGACCATCTGTGGACATTAGGTACCTGAAATCTAGTCAGTGAGTATTTACTATTTTACACTTGAAATTAAATAACCACGTGTGTTAATGGCTATCAAACTGGCCAGTGCAGCCATAGCTCTTTTCACATGTCAGAATTTTCCAAGCCGAGATATTCTGCCAAATGAATTCAGTATACGGGGTGGAAATGACTTAATCCATTAATCTTTTCAAATCAACTGCTTATATTTGATCAGGAACAGTTCTCTTTTATTCAAGTATTTTCTCGCTGTCTTTCATATAATACTCACTGTTTTTCCTTCCCAAACGTGTGTTCCTATAGTAATTGCCAGGGCATGTGGCTTCATGGGAAGTAACACACCTAATCAGTTATTGTCCTTGGGTATTATAAACAGTTATATTTTATAGGTAAATTTTAACCTTTCTAACCCTCAATCTTTAAGGAAGAGAGAGAAGAAGAACACAGTCTTAAAGGGAGGGGGGATGCAGCTGGAGGTTCCATTAAGAGGGATGGACAAAGTACCTCTTTATGAGATGAATGAGCACGACATTCAAGTACACATGCATAATTTGAAAATAATTTGGGGAATTTGCATTGTTTTGACAAATTGAAATCTGCCCCTCTCCGTGAGGTTCCAGGGAGACCAGATGGTAGTGCCATGTATTGGAGGGGGTCCAAGATTGCTTTTGTGTTAATTGATATAGTGCGCTAAGAAAGGTCTCTGGGGAAAAGTACCCCCAGGTAGCTGATTGCTTTGGAACTCCAACAGAGAGAAACTGTGTCAGATGAGAAGGAAAACATAAGTTATTGCGAACGAATACCTCAGATCGGACTGGTTAATTTTATTATGGAAAATTCAGGACAATGTTTCAGAAAATATCAAAAAGATTTTTTTTTTTTATTGAGACAGAAAGAGAAATTGGTAAAGAAGTGCAATAAATTAGTGGCAGCATGCAGGCTCTGTTTGACTTCCCTTTGGTGTGTGGAAGATCCTTTAATGTTAGCAAGTGTGTCTATAGCTGTGACAAGGGGTTCAAGAGCTTCGTTTCTAATTTTAAAGTGGTGACCCTAATCAGCTGAGCGAGGAAAGCTAGTGGGTTGGGATGGAGCTTGACATGATAAAGGCTCTTAGGATCACCTCAAAAAGCACTTGCTATTTAATTGGAACATTCACACCTGCTAAATAGCAGTTGTTTAAAATGACACATTGAGAAAGAGATCAACCATTTGGGGGTTTCCAAAGAGGAGGATTTCTGCTCGGAGCAAGCAACTCTGCAGTTTTACCTGATGGAAAACGGGGTTCTGCTAAGTCTTCGGGGAGAGAATGCTTGTGTTTCATTCTGATCTTTTTGCAAATCGTTGCAAATCGAGGAAGAAAGGGACAGAGGAATGGAGAGAGGGGGAAATGGAGATGGGGAGAAAAAAGGAAGAGCTGTGGAGGGGGACGCACACTAAAAGAGAAGAGCGGGAAGACCCGTTTTTATGAGCACCCCTTTATTTGTATGCTTGCAGTGGTTTTACACTTACTCATTTGTTCTTTTCTTTCTTCTTTTACCATGAAGTTGGACAGAAATGTTTATTGCTGAAAAGAAAATAAGACTCTTTTTTTTTTTTTCATAACACTCAATGACAAGGGCACTTTCCTACCTCTCGCTATAAGCTTTTTAATACAATTGTTTAATATCCTGCCTGGGCTCTATGGCCTTTTTTTGCATTTCTCTTCTAGTCTTTTTTCACATAGTGTTCCTGCCATTAAGAGAACGGTTGTCTGACCTTTTTTCTAGGAGGTTAATAAAGAATGCACTGCCTTGTAAGCCTGATTCAATTTCCTTTATGTGAGCACGCTGCATAAGTGACCATTATGGTATTTGGTTCGGGAGCTCTGTTTTGCAGTGTACTAGCCTTTTAAATGAATGGCCACATGTGTTGTACATTTAGCCACAGAAGGTGAGAAGCAACAAAATAGACTTTCCTGAGTATTAAATCAAATTTCCACACAATGGACTCTCTAATGTGTATGTGAAATATAGCCGGTCATGTATTATTTAGCTGTATTGTATTTTGTGTTTTAAAATTTTTCTATCACATATTCAGCTTTAATAAATGCATGAGTAGATGCAATATCTGGGTGCTATATTTTAGAAATTCAACACTTTCAACAGATTCTTCCAACTTCAAAGAATTTAATATTAGTATCATAAAAGGACCTTTGAAGAATAATACTGGAACGTAAGAAAAATGACTGCCTGAGTGTACCCTATCATTTTGAAAGTGTTTTATTGCTTTAATTTCCTGTCTTAGTAGAGTAACAAGCGGCATAATAGAAGATATATTGTTACAGAGTTTGCAATTTATTAGAAAGCTTGAGCAAGTTGAAGACTTTATGGGAAGTGAAAAAGAAAACCTCTATTTAGCTGAAAAATGGAGACGAACCACATCAATGTTGCAATAGCTTTAAATGGAGTCCTATCTTTTGACTGATAAGTTGTCTCTTCACGCCCTGTATGTTTGCATGAAATAAATCCGTGGGCACAGTCCTCATTCTGTGCTAGCTGTGTGTCGTTAGGTTCCTGGAAACCTAATGTTATTTCATTTGTGAGGCGTGTAGAAGATGACTGTTGCTATTTGGATTCTCCAGTACAGAGGTGCTATTGAAGCAGAAATGACCCATAACATACATTTTCATTCATTTATTACATTTTTTGCATGCGTGACTGAATTTTAATCCCGAGCTTTGTAGAGCTTTGTCAACCTAGTGTGGTTATATTAAAGCTTTTTAACCTAGTTTCATGTGCCTCAGTCTGCTGTCTTTGACACAGTGGCATAAAAGCACTGAGAAGGAAGGCGTTTATGATTCACTTCTGCAAGGGAAATAGTAGAAATGAACGATGAGAAGCCAATTAGCCTGTAGAAATGGGCTGTAAAATGACCTTCTAATTAAATGTGATGTGGGGAAGGTGGTAAGGAAGAAAGGAAGGGTATAATTTAGCATGTTTAGGCTTGCTTGTTGTTGTTGTTGGGGTTTTAATATCCTGTAGGGACTCTAATATGGAGACACAAAATCTTGGTATCAAAATTGGAGTTACATAATTATTTGAGAAGAGTAAGAAGTACAGGATCATCATTAGGACTCTTTAATTATGCCACCATTTTCCCACCACCACCACCCCCTAAATTGGCCGAACATCTGTTCTTAACAGATTGGTTTTTCAACACAACAAAACAAAACGAGATATATTGCCATGTGGATAGTCCACTTGAACAGATCAAAAAGCCAATTTGTCTCTGATTTTAGTTAATAATGATCTTAGCTGAGTATATAGGTCTCTCAAGTTAGAGAAATGCTTTTATCACTATTGATTATATTCTAGATACATCCAAAACAACATGTTTTGTCATGTTAATAATCTAAATATATTGACTGATGGAGTGGGTGTGTGATGATTTTGTGGTATTTGAATTAGCACACCCAGATACACCTCACTGGTGTTTAAGTAAAGTGGCTGGACTATGTGGAGGCTGACTGAATATTAGTGGCCAAGCATTTCTAGTTTCTTCTGTTATCTATGTTCATCTTTGAAAGAATAATGATTTCTAAGCTTTATTGCTAACTGAAGCACAAAAGATTTCCTCTGGGCTTGCCACAGACAATCCTCAGGCACATTAGAGGTGTCAACTAGAGTTAGTTCAAAGTGAATTACTTCATTTTAATCATGGTGAGTTTACCAGTTCAGTCGATATGCTGTGATGGCAGATTGTTGGCCTTCCCTTCCCCTTGTTCTTTTTCTTCTTTCTTTTTTTTCACCTCTCTTTTAATGATACCCAGGTCACTTTATTTTACTCTAGTCAAAATTTATGGATTTAACAGCCCTTCAAAGAAATCCATCTTGTTTTATAACACTTGAAGTTTTGTTTGGTAACTCTTTTTCTTCTTGAGCCTTGGCTAAAATCTGTTGAGTTGTTTTTGAACAACCAAATGAGTCCTTAGTAGGAGGCATTGCCTGTTACAGAGTGATAATGAGTGCCCACTTTAAGATACAGATAAATAAAGGTTGCACCAAAGGTTGCTGAAAACTAAATACTTTCTTATCACCTGTTCCTAGATGGAAGGGCACAGTATACAGGGCACAGGTATGTAGATAGAGTAGCCATTGGATTCCCAAATTAAAGGATACACTTCATCGGTTGGAATTCCCTCCAAATGCTGGATAGGGGCACTTTTGGAAATTCCCAGACAGTGGGGCAATTTGCTGTCTAGTAAATTGTCGTGTGTGTGTGTGTGTGTGTGTGTGTGTGTGTGTGTGTGTGTTCTCTTATGGGGTTATTTTTTATTTACTTAATTCTTTCTATGAATGTTGAAGATAACAATGGCCTTCCTACCCAAGATGAATTTTTTTTTCTGAAGCCTCCTTCAGAGACTGTATGTTGTTTTTCTATAATCCTTCTGTTTAGAGGGTCCATTAGACCCAAATCTCTAGCCTCTGAAGTTCTAGGATCCTCTGCATGTCTGTTTCATTCATGATTTCTGCAGATGAGGGTCCCCTCACCCAGCACACTAAAGCTCTATAATTACTTTCATTTCTGGGTTCACACAGGTCATAGAACTAATGTTAATAATAATCTTTCCCTCTGGACTTCTCTGTATTTATATATCTCTGATCCAATAACCATGAGGGACGTGGAGGTGTATTTTATCTTCATTTCAGTCCTCTTGGTATTGTTTTAGCCCAGGGGGGGATATCAAATGAGGTACAGAACATGGTAAACTCACACAACTCGAGGTCATTAACACCTAATTAGAAACAGCTTAGAGATCTGAATGATTCTTTGGTTAAGATGTGAGAGAAATCAGAAAATGTTTAACTTCTTCATTGCCAATGTTCTCTTTATCCCTAGCAGTTGAGGATATGCTATACCTCCTGGTGATTTCTTAAACTTTATGAAACAATATTTGTGTGTGTGTGTGTGTGTGTGTGTGTGTGTGTGTGTGTGTGTGTTTTCTCTACCTCCTCTCTCTTGATTTGATAAAAATAAGCAGTCTGTTGAAATACTAGGTAGCAACAGGACTTTGCCTACCAACCTAACACCTAACATACTAACTTAGGAATATACCAGCATTCCTTAACTGAAAAATGTTAATATTAAATCAATGTGGATCTACATAACAAATTTAAACTAGTGTGTGATAAGAAAAGTATTATTTAACTAAGAACAGACAGCTCCAGTTTGATCAGTCTCTGAGAAGCTGAATTCTATGTTGTTAAAGTGAAAAAGAATGTCTAAGAACTATTACAATCATATACTCGTGCTACATTTTTAATGAAGTTTGTTTCCCTACCTAGCAACTTTTAGAAATTCCTCAAATATTTTATGAAGATAGCTGTTCCAAACCTTGACCTGAAGTTTAGGGTGTTGAAAACCCACTGAAAGAATCCATGCTTTTGTGAGTACTATCCCATTGGAAACCTTAGTTTCTCTAGGAAGGATCTTTACAAAAATGTGGAAAACACTACTACCTCTTATCTGGGCAATAGACAAAGAATGGCTGGGCCTTTTCCTACTTGCTTCCCAGATTTGCAACTCACTTTCTTCCGGAGTCATGGTTTGTCTCTGTGCAAGGGGGCCTTCCTCCAGAAACCATTTTCTTACTGAGAAAACTGAGCTAAGTAATGGCCAAAGAGACTCATGGTAGATTACAGAGGGATCAGCACTTCAGTTACAAGGCCCTCTCTCAAGGTTTTGCTAATTGCCTGAGGTCATATTTAGATGCCCAGGGAATAACCCTTCTCTTTGATTTCTTAACCTAGAGGCAAGCTAAGATGAGGACACACTCTAAGGTTCTGGAAATAATGACTATGTTTAAAGCCAATAATTCCACTGCGTTTGCATGAATATCATTTCTCTCCACCTCCATTTCTTCAATTGGGAAGTGGGAAAATGACTGGAGCAGTGTGTCTCTCACAAGGTGGTCGTGAGAGTGAACGAGTAAAATGTGTTCAGGCCCCATATGTGGCATACCCCTGTAATCCCAGCACTCAGGATACAGAAACCAAGAGGATTAAAAGTTCTAGGAGAACCCTGCGCTTCTATCAGTGAGATCTTGACTCAAAATACAAACAAATGCATATCAGCTAAATTATCTTGGAACCCTGCTGGTTTAATAGGAGCCCATAGTTCTCAAACTACATATATTACCGGGATCCCCTTGTGGCTGTGAGCAAATATCCGGTGAGAAGTAACAAAAGGGAAGAAGATACTTTGGCTCATCATTTGAGGGACTATGTAGCCCGTCATGGTGAGAAAGTCATAGCAATGGAAGCATGGGGTGGATGGTCACATTTTATCCATAGTTAAGAAACAAACAAATAAACAACAAGATGTAACAAATAAATAACAAGATGTATTCTGGTATTTCATACTTTCTTCTTTTCAATGAGTCTTGGATGCCAGCCAGTGGTAGTCCTGGCACATTGAAGGTGGTTCCTTCCTACTTGGTTAAACCTCTCTGAAAATGCCTCCACAGATGGACATGCCCAGAAGTGTGTTGACTAGGTGATTCTAAACCCAGTCATGTTGGCAACAGATGCTAATCATTCTCAATTTTACCAATGTCAAACTAATATCCAAATGCAATGCTCTGAATTATAACTCATCAGTGTTGTCCCCTAAAGTCTTATGCTTACATCATAATACAAAATCTATTTAGTCCAACTGTAAAAGTCCTCAAAATTTTAACAGCCTTGATATTGGCTTCTCGGGTCTTTGATGGGATTGAAGACTAGTAGTTATAGTTACAACTTTATATATATATATATATATATATATATATATATATATAATACCTTAGATAGAACATATTAAGTATTAGGATAGGACACCTTTGGGAATGATCTTTGTAACATGCCATCTACCCATGCTCCAGACTTCTCTGGATTTTGGTATGTGTCTCTTGTTTGATATTGTTCGAGTTGGTTGTAGTTCCATCTTATCTAGGTCATTATCCCTTATTACTCCTGGACAATATTTGATAATCATTCCTATTGTATATAGTCTTATATTAGGTTAGAACCTTCTTATTTAGACAAAAGGGGGACATGTAGTGGGTAGCTGTTCCAGCTTTGACCTGGAAGTACCACCCCCATTGAGGCTTCGATAACTGTCATGCCTAGAAGGCAGAGCTGAGACAGGAGCCCTGAAGACCCGAGATCCAGATGTGCCCGCTCTCTTGGTTCCTGGATCCTGGATGCTGGAAGGAGACTGAGCAGCATTCTCCAGAGAACACCGCTGGACTGCACTACATCTTGCCCAGACCCTGTAACCTCTCCCTTCACTTGTAAGTTACCCCACAAAATAAACCTCCCTTTTAACTACGTGAAGTTGCCTTAATATTTCAACCAATAAGCCATTTCTGATAGTGAACTTATTCTCTCTGAAGTCTTATAAGCTATCCCGTTACCACTGCTGTCTTCCAAACTCCCATAGAAAGGACCATTAAGCTTCATGTTCCTATAGTAGGGCTTCTATGGGCAGGAAATACAAAGACTTCCACATTCTTCATCATCACCTAGTTCCAAAAGCCTAAAGAACCACGTGGTCAGTTTTATCACAATTGCTCCACTTCTTAGTACTTATTGCTACATTTAATTGGTTTTCTGTGGCTGTGCTCACATGCATGACAAGAATCAACTTAAGGGGAAAGGAGTTTATCTTGACTTATTTGAGAGGATGCAGTCTACCAGAGTGGGCAAAGCATGATGGCATGATGCCTCTCATCCCATTGAAACCACAGTCAAGAAGTAAAGAGGGAGCCGGGCGGTGGTGGCGCACGCCTTTAATCCCAGCACTCGGGAGGCAGAGGCAGGTGGATCTCTGTGAGTTCGAGGCCAGCCTGGGCTACCAAGTGAGTTCCAGGAAAGGCACAAAGCTACACAGAGAAACCCTGTCTCGAAAAACCAAAAAAAAAAAAAAAAAGAAGTAAAGAGGGATAGTTTCTGATATTCTACTGCATTCTACTTTTCACTAAATTTGAGACCCAAGACATCTATTTTTAGGGTGGGCCTCACTTTCTTAGACCCTTCTGGAGATGTGCCCAAGGGTGGTTTTTCCTAGATGATTCATAATCTAGTCAAGATAACTATAAATATTAACTTTTCACACTTTGCCTCAGGGAACTCTTTTGTAGTCTCAGAAGATCAAATTGTATTTATTATAATTCTGAGATACTATTAGACACTTTTACTTTTTTTTCTCTCATGATTGGACTGGGATTGTACAAAAGTCACATTTCCTGTGACCCTACACCAAACTAACTTCAAAAGGATGTTTAAAAAAAATCCAGCATATTTTCTATTAACTCAACACAGTGAAGGAATTGGCAAAATTGTAAAATGATGCCATATTTATCATTTTTAATTTCAGAAAATGTAATCACTTTTCATCAAAAGTCATTGCTGTTAATATTAATGACTGCAATATAATTTCAAATTAATTTATGTAATTGTTTAAGTTTCTCAATTTAATTTCTAATATGAAATCTACTGACATATAACCACCCATGCACAAAAGCTCTTCAGAGTCTTTAAAGTTTTTTTTTTGTTGTTGTTTGTTATTAAAAAAAAAGACATGTATTTTTATGCTATACATATGAATGCTTTTACTGCATATACATATGTGTATCCATGTGCCTGCAGAGGTCAGAAGAGGGTGTGGGAAACCCTGAACCTGGAGTTACAAAAGGTTGTGAGCTGCCACATGAATATGGTGAACTAAACCTTAGTCCTCTGCAAGAACAGCAGGGACTCACTCCTATCTCCTGAGCCTTCTTTCTAACACTGAAGGCTTTTGCTTTTGTAAATATAAATAGGTACTATACAAAAATATGTAAGAATGACTATTGTTGTTTGCTTTTGCGCTTTGGCTCTTTTGGCTTTTTTTTGGGGGGGGGGGGGCTACCACCCGGGTCTCAGATAGATCACACAAGGAGGCTTATTCTTAATTATGAATGCCTAGCTTGGCTTGTTTCTAGCCAGCTTCTCTTGACATAAATCACCCCCTCTACCTTTGCCTCTGGGTTTTCCCCGTTCTCTTACTTGTGGTTGGCTGGGTAGCTAGGTGGTTGGCCCCTGATGTCCTCCTCCTCCTTTGGCTACTTCTCCTTCTCCCAGATTTCTCCTTCTATTTATCCTCTCTGCCTGCCATTCCCCACCTATTTCTCTCTCTCTTGCCTCGCTACTGACCATTTAGTTCTTTATTAGACCATCAGGTGTTTTAGACAGGCAAAGTAGAACAGTTTCACAGAGTCAAACAAATGTAGCATAAACAAAAGTAACACACCATAAAATAATATTCTACAACAAACTATTATTACCATAAGAAAAAAGCTATCATTTCTATCAGCTTCATTATCTGTAGACTTTCTTTTACACCTCTGAACTAGACTAGGATCTTTACAGGTCCTCTTTGATAGACAATTATATGCTTTTGGTTGTTTATTGAAGATACAGTACATTGGGGAAATCATCCAAAACAACTAACTAAATATGTAATTCTGATTCCTGAGATCCTCACCCAGAATTTCTGATTCTAAAAGTTTAGATGTAATTCAAGAGTTCAGACATTTAACCTCAAGTGGTTCTGACCACATTGTGAAGGATAATGTGGCCCAAAGAACTTTACAAATGGAACACAGTATCAACACTCAGTGCCCTTATCTTTTTTCATTGAAAGACAGGTAGACTTCTCAATCCACAGATGTCATCAAGATGAAGAAGCGGTATTTTATGGAATTCAGTGAACGCAGTTCTGAGTGTCAGACAAACTATACCCTACTATACTTCGCAATAATTAACTGTGTGGCCATAATTTCCCTCAGCTGTGACTTTTCTAAAGGCTAATTGAAACCATGACGATAATAAAGATGAAAGATCAGCTACCAACAGGGGCAGTCTACAGAGAAGAGAGAAGCTTGAGGACAACCTCAGACCATTTGCAGATGGAGTTGCATTGTTACGGCCAAAACCTACATGGCTCTTCTTATTTTTTCCTTAGAATCACAGAGCCAACAAGTAAAGGAGACTTAGCCCCAATTGAGCAGTGAAGGAAGGCTTATTCTTGACTGAGAAAAGAAGTGGGTGATCAATTCACAAACCAACTCCTTCACCACCATTCCTTAGGTTTGAAAATTCATTAAAATATTAATAGTTGCTGGGCGGTAGTGGTGCATGCCTTTAATCCCAGCACTCAGCACTCGGGAGATCAGGTGAATCTCTGTCGTTCAAGGCCCGCCTGGGCTACGGAGTGAGTTCCAGGAAAGGCACAAATCTACACAGAGAAACCCTGTCTCAGAAAAAAATATATATATTAATAGGCATAGACTAAAAGAATTGAAATATAGGGATAAGCTAATGAATGTGAGGAATACTCAAAGCTTTAGCAAGAATATATGTATATACATAAATATAGGTACTATCTCCATTTCTCTCCCCTCACCCTCCCTTCCTCACCCTCTCTCTCTTTCTCTCCTCTCCCTGCCATGTGCACCATGTGGGAAAGGAGTTTATCTTGACTTATTTGAGGGGATACAGTCTACCATAGAGGGCAAAGCATGATGGTGTGTGTGTGTGTGTGTGTGTGTGTGTGTGTGTGTGTGTGTAAATGTGAGCAATTGTGCCATGGCATAAGTGTCAAAGGACAACAAGTGGTGTTCATCTTCTCCCGTGTTTGAGACAGAGTTCCTTGTTTTTCACTGACTACATACCAGGCTAGCTGTCACAGGAGATTTCTCAATTCTCCTGTTTCTTCCTGCAGTCTCAGCGATAACATGGGGATTATAGATGTGTGCTGCCACATCCGGCATTATGTCGACTCTGGACATCCAGACTCGGGTCCTTACCATTGCAAGTCAACACTTGACCCACTGAGATATCTCCTCAGGGTCTGCTTGGTTTATGACGTTTTTCTCGTTATCCTCATGGTGATTTTCAGCTATTGTAAGGTTAGGGCGTATCGTTTAACCTACAGATGAGATTAAAAGGAAGCTAGATGTTGGCTCCCTGTCGCTGTGGCCGTCATCCGATTTCCATAAGGTTTTGACTAACACACCGGAACAGAGACCTTTGTCCCACAGGCATCCTGTCTTTCTGTGATAAACAAGATTAGAATGGGGTAGAAATTTAGGTAGACGGTGAGATAATAAACTGTATAACAAAGTAATATTGATGGCTTGAGTTTCTCTCAGCAGGGAAACCTTTTTATTTACCTTTTTGGAGTGAAGAACAAGATACAGAGAGAAAACACAGAATTCCAAAGCTTGTCATTGAACCTGTAGTTCTCAGGCTGATGACTCCACGTCTCTTATGAAAAGTTAAACATAGTGTTAAACTATTTCCCTACTACCAGAGTGGTTGGCTTTAAGCTTCTAGTTCAAACACTTAGTAGAACTGATATGTGAAAGATTATGCCTTCAAAATTATTCACAAGCTTAATTTTCTAAATAGCAGTTCTCCACTATGCTCTGATTGATTTGTGACTGGTTATAAGAGATCCACCAGAGAAAGGCACATTAATCCCAGATAAAATTTACAAAAAGAATTCTGACCACAGCTAAGTATTTTTCAAAAGAAAAATGCCATGAAGCCCACTATCACTTAATGAGTACCCCAACACCTCCTTCAGCTGCTATTCTCTACCCCCCACTAAAACTACCTCTACATCAATCCTCCAGTTATAACCATGTGCCCTTGGATGTATTACCATTTTTATTAAGTATTTTCATGATTCCATTTAGAAGGAAAATGAATTATTTCAGAGGAAAGGAAAATAGAATGGGTACATCAAACAT
Source organism: Peromyscus attwateri (assembly GCA_902168425.1). Taxonomy (NCBI): domain Eukaryota; kingdom Metazoa; phylum Chordata; class Mammalia; order Rodentia; family Cricetidae; genus Peromyscus; species Peromyscus attwateri. The sequence goes on along the minus strand of CABHPP010136116.1, from coordinate 18,558 downwards.
CCAATATTGCAACTCCAAATAAATTATAAGGGCTTTATACACCAGCAAAACTCCTACCAGTACTTAGTGAGAATTTCTCCTAGTTTAAAATATTAATTCTATAGGTCAGAAGGTATCATATGAACAAACTATGTTAGTTGATTGTGTTCATAGTGGTTGTGGCACTAGGAAAGGCATAAGAACTTGAAACCTTTGAAAACTCTGCCTGCAGGAAAGATATTTTAGCATCTACTAGGGATTAATACTTCTTCCTTTGAGGAAGTCATTGTAGTGGCCACAAAAAGCAAGACGTTTAAGTGAGAAAATTGAGGCAGGAATAATTTTAATATTTGTAATAACTGTCTTAATAAAGCATCTCGTTGCCTACACCAGTTTCACAATTATTAGAATACATTTGAAAGAGAGGAGAGGAGAGGATTGTGAGACACAGAGAGAGGAATACTAGTGAGGCTTGTCCTTCTCTATTCTTTGGGTGTGAGATAGCAACAATAGAATTGAAGAGATGCCAGGGCTGGAGAAATGGCTCAAATATTAACATCACTTGTTCTTGCAGAGGACCCAAGTTTGGTTCCCAGAGCCCATTTCTTACAGCTCAAAGCTGCCTCTACCTCTTGTTCCAGGGGACCTAATACCTTCTTCTGCCACCTGTAGACACACATAAAATAAAATAAAATAAAATAAAATAAAATAAAATAAAATAAAATAAAATAAAATAAAATAAACAGAAACATCTATAGTCCCAGTTATTTTACCACTTGGTTTAATCACTTGAGAAGTATGTGGTTTTAATTTCTATTAAAATCAGTAGCTGCATATACTGAACAAAGGCTCAATATAGTCTATATGCTAACTTTTTTAAAATCAGATCTAAGGAAGCATTAGAACCCCTCTCAAGTGGCATTCTCAAGTCAAATACTACCAGAAATGGAAATAATTTGTGTAGGAATTTATTGGTTTAAATATTAAGGCCACTCCACGTAGTTAAAAGGGAGGTTTATTTTGTGGGGTAACTTACAAGTGAAGGGACAGGTAACAGGGTCTGGGAAAGGTGAAGCGCAGTCCAGCGGTGTTCTTTGGAGAACTCTGCTTGGTCTACCCCCAGCGTCAAGGATCCAGGAACCAACAGAGCCGGACCATCTGGATCTCGGGTCTTCAGGGGGTCCTCTCTCGGCTCCGCCTTGTAGGCATGACAGTTACCAAAGCCTCAGTGGGGGTGGTACTTCCAGGTCAAAGCTAGAACGCCTACCCACTACAGGAATTGGCTCTAGCAACGGAGAGCTGAGAAATCTCATGACAGATCTTTTAAAAGCAGGAAACCCAGGAAAGTGGGAAGTGTGGCTCAGTGCAAGTCAGAATGTCTGAGAATCAGAGAACCAGAGGAGTTACTCTCAAAAGTGTGAGAATCTGACTGGTTGCTAATGCTAGCACTGAAGGCTAACCCCTTGAGAACCCAAAGTCCTAATGGCTATGGCAAGTGAAGTTATGAGATCCAGCTTCAGCAGGCAGGGACAATAGTCATGTTCATGTTTGCCATCATTGGTTTTGGGTGGTGCCTACCTGCAACAGATGAGGGTGGATTGTCCTTATAAGGTCACTGATTCAAAGGCTAGTCTGTTCTAGAAATACCCTTGTTGACCCAACCAGAAATAATGTTTTATAAACATTCTGGGAATTGCTTAGTCAAGTCAAATAGATGCTCAAAATTAAGCAACACAATCTCTTTCTATAAAAATTGATCTTCAGTGTCTTCACAGTCATAATAAGTCAGTACTCAGGTGCCCATTAGTGAATTCTCTAGCACAACAGTCCCCACAAAAGTTTGCATGTAAGTATTGGGAACATATTAATGGACATATGATTGGCAAGCCGGTAGAATTTAGCTTCAGATAAATACATTCAGCGATTAATAAGTACTCTTTTGGGAGAACTGTACCATAAACTGGGGTTTCTAGAGGTACAAAGTAAAGGTGATACCAACAAATAAATAAAATCTAAGGATTATTTCTGTCTTAGTAGGTATTGAAGTATATTTATATGTTGATATTATCAAGAGTAACCCAGGAGCAGGGAATAAGTGCAGATGATCTGTAAAGAGGTCGTAATTATTTTCCCTCTTTAGAAGAGATTGAAAAACTGAGAATGGAACAAGGAGAGGGCCACCATCATATGCTGTGCAGTAAGTAACAAAGTGGTAGGGAGCAGAGGCTGGAGGGACAATAGAACATGTAAGTATATGAAGTCACAAGAAGTGAACTTTTTTGTATATTGAAGATTTGATTTATTTACAGTGGGAGCCTTTGGCAGGTGTAAGTTTGAAGTTACATGGTTGTCAGTTAAGGAGTCAACAATGGCTAGAAACACAGTGCCTCTAAGTACAGTAGTGCTAATTACTGCAAAGCAGAAGTTCGCCTTGTACCTTGCAGCTTATTTGTGAACCTCCTCAATCATCATGTGTCAATTAAACCTGCTGCCAACATCCACTAAGAAGGCCAGTGTCACCTCTGAGAAGGATTTTGTAAGAGCATACATTGCTTATTTGATGGAGCAGGGAAATAAGAATTTGATAGTTTGATAATTCTGTGAATAGTGCAGGCAGCTGCAAGCTGAACAGAATTGTAAGGGACACACAATGTGGTTTGAACTTGAAGTCACACATCAGTATCCAGGCCTGCTCTAGATACAGCAGAGTCTGCATCAGAAATGTCATCTATGAAAACCAAGGATGACAATCTAAAGCTTGGAGACACTGGCTTAAATTTTGACCCTCACTTCTGCTTGGAGCAGGCACCTTATCTAAACCATCTCCACTGTGACAGATTGTGGCCCTTATGAGTTCCTGAAGGCAGTGTGGGTTGAGTCCAGAGCCAATTTATCAACATTGATGGCTTGCTCCAATTTCAGGCCTATCATCGCTTTCTGGCTGACTCATACAGCTAGCAAGCAATTAGCTGGGCCCTCTCAGAAGCACTTCCAACAGATAGAGTAGCAAGAACTTTCTAAGAAGACCTAAAGAGTTCCTTGGGAGATGAAACACATCAGCAGACATAATCATCCTGGGCTTGATTGCTGCAGGAAGAGGGAGTTGGGGGTGTGAGCCCATCAGCTGGTGACCAGAGGGCAATTTTGCTCCCCGACAGTGTCGATTTTAACTTCCTACAAGTTGCTGATGTCTGCAGCTGTGATGTTTGTAGTAGGAGTCTATTTTGGGTCAAAGATTTAGGAGGCAATAGTGGCTATGAAAAGTTTTTAAGTCAGTTTGGAGAATTCTGGGGAACTGACTTGGACAATGTTCTATAGATATAACCCTTCTCTCCAATATTTTCATTGCAAAGGGAAGGCCTTAACCCACGTTCTCTTGGGGTGTTCTTGCCTGAAGAATGCACATTGGTCTAAATCCTGTTTGTGCGGGCAATTTTTACACGAGGGGTCAGGAGGAAGCTAGGAGTTTCAGAGTGACTCAGATTTCTACTTCCGTGATACAATTCAGGAAGAGGGGACAAGTGTGTTGGTAACATTTGGGGATTCCAATGTGGAAAAAATGTCAAACCAAAGGTCTAAGAGACAAACACAACTGCTGGTTCTGATCACCATTTTCATCTGCCTGTTAAACACCAATCCATTTTTTCCAACCCCTGAACCTTGACCTCTGACTTCAGCCAATTAGAAAGCTACAGGAGGCCAAAGGGAAAAGGAGAGTGTGGCTGGGATACTAAGCTTTGTTCAGGGATCTCCCGGGTGGACAGTGAGGTGGATTTTTCCCCTTGTAAGGCCACGGGTACCCCTGCATAGCCCTTTCTACACTTAGAGCTACTTTCTGCAGGCATCACTACGCATTCATGACTTTTCAGGACAACAGTGTCAGCTTCAAGTCCTTCACATGCCTTTATTAAGCCCTCCTCTGTCACTGTGTTGTGTCCTCTATTGCTATTCATAACATATATGCTTATAAATAGTCTGTGATTCGTTTTTAAAAAGAGAAATTAAATATTTGACCCCGCATACTTAATATCCATTTTGTACAAAACGGCCTCAAGTCATAACCTGAACACAGTGAACACAGTAGCTAGAACATCGGCAATGTGTGGCTTTGAACATGCAATTTCAGGAAATGTCACCTGCTATTGTTGGCATCACTCAGTTCTTTGCTAACTTCTCATATGAAAAATGTTATACAATGACTTAGAGAAAGTAGAAAAACATATTTGAGGAGGCATTAGTCATTTATAGATATTTATTACAGAGTAAATAAAAATCCAACTGTGTCATGATTTTTGCAGTTAGTTAACACTTGAAGCACAGACTTAAAGGGAATCATCTTAACCAGAATTTGTCTTTATGTACATATTAAGACGATGGAAAGGAAAAGGAAAAAATGAATATAATTCACAATAATCGAATGTCAAATTGTCCATAAACATGATTTACTACATTTGAACATCAGCATGGATAAAATTAAAATTATTTACATATTTTAATTTCATTTATAAGCAGAGACAACTATTTAATGTCATTTTGTACCCTTTAAAATGGATATTAAGTGAGTAGTTTTCTTTCTACTTTACCATGTTGCTAAGGAGGAAGTCAGTCTGCATACCCAATCAAAGGCCAAATAAACTGCCCCTTCAATATATTTCTCATCGCTTATTTGTTTCCCTTTTGGTATATAGAAGGGGAATCTGACAAGTTAGTATACATTTCTTCTATATTTGAATGCTGTAATACAGAGAACAATAATAAATCAATTAACTTTAATTGCTGCTGGCTTGTCTCCTCTGATTCCCGCCACTCTAAGCTGTGTGCTCTTATGAATAGCCTCCTGACAGCAGAAACCTCAGATGGTCTATAACTCCTTCCACGATCTCTGTCCAGGGTCTCACAAAGAAAATCATTTAATATTCTTACATGTTGCCTCCTTTCTCCAAAATTCTCAGAAGTCAGATCTCATTCTTTATAACTAGATATTAAAGATAGCCACAGAGTCAGGAGTGTAAAAGCCCCCAAAACAGTAAAATGAGTTATCAGTGCCCCAGAAAAGAACCGTGCATGCCATTGGCTTTTAAATTTGTGCTAAACTGAGATTCAGAAGTAAGGGAGGGTCCCCAATGTGGAAGCATTTTAAGTTCATGCAGCTGAGAAAGAGGAAAGTGTATTTGCCCATCCACACAGAGGCAATTGAACAGGTAACCAAGATAATTCATTTAGCACAAATAGATGGGAGTCTACAGTTAGGTCTCAACAATGCAATCATCCAGGTTAAAAATGACCACACACTGGGAGCCGTGTCTTTTGTAAGATAAACTCTAAGTAGTGTAGACATGGAATTAATTCTTTATTTGTTGGACTTTTCCAAGATGGTGAGTTCTCAAGATTAGCCTCTTCAGAGATATAACATGGGGTTACTGAAATCTACAGATGCCTGGAAAGCTATGAAGATCAGGGTGGAAAATCTTTTGTGGATTCTACTGCAATTTCTTTGCCATCTTTTGTTTTCTTTCCCATGTTCCTAGTAGATTGCATTCACTAAGTTAATTATCATCAATCAGTCAGTCAATCAAAAATCAGAAGTCAAAACATGTTCCTTAAATTCATCTATGTATAATCAACAATCCCAGTTCCCCTTATCGAAGATTTCATTTCTGGAGTATCAGTTCCTCGTATGAAACTACAAATAATAAATATAAAAATACAGTATTTGAGAAACTAGATTCTAATAACTATTGATAGTAAGTTATTGTCGCTTATTTTTTTATGTTGTTGACCATAGGGAGACTATTATGTAGTGTGGCTTTTGTATGTTTAGAAGGATTCTTTCCACATTTAACATCTTCTGAAATAATGATCGTACAAATTAGATTTGTCTTATCTACCTGCACTGGTTAGAATTAATTGTTTGACTTTTGTTTGAGGTATTTTTTGTTATTGTTGTTTTGTCACGTTACTACAAGCTAATTTTCTGGGCAGAGGGAAGCTAAACTGAGGAATTGTCGCCATCAGATTTACTTACGGGGCATTTCTTGATTGATGATTGGTGTGGGAGGAACCAACCCACTATAGACAGTACCACTCACTGGGTTGTATAAGACAGTGGGCTAAATAAGCCATGGGTTTCAAGCCAGTAATTAGCATTCCTCTATGGCAATGGTTCTTAACCTTCCTATGCTGTGACCCTTTAATACAGTTTCTTCATGTTGTGGTGACCTTCAACCATAAAATCATTTTCATTGATGCTTTATAACTGTAATTTTAATACTGTTATGAATCATAACATAAATATCTCTCTTTTCTGATGGTCTTAAATGACCTCTGTGAAAAGGTAGTTTGACCCCTAAAAGGGGCTGTAAGCCACAGGTTGAGAACCACTGTTCTCTGGCCTTTGCTCTAGTTTCTTCCTTGAGATCCTGCATTGGCTTCCATTTACAATGGGCTGTAACCTATAAGTTGAAATATACCCGTATCTTTCCAAGTTGCTTTGGGTCAATGTCTTACCATAGCAACAGACAACAAACTAAAACATTGCCTGGCCTCCCACACTTTCATTCTTTGGTGATGTTACTATTTAAATGTGAAATATCCTCACAGACTCATGTGCTTGAAAACTTGACCCTTACTTGCTGATACTGTTAGGGAGGCTGTGGAAACTTTGGGAGGTAGGGCCAAGGTGGAAAACATAGACCACCAGGTGTGGTCCTTAAGGATTAAAGCCTGGACCTACTTCCAGTCCTCTCTGCTAACAAATCCACCAGCATGTGAATAACCACCCTCTTGTTTCCAATATTACAAATGGAGCTACCACAGCCACACAGCCTACCCCACCATGGCAGACAATGTTCTCAGAAACTGTGAGCCAAAATAAGTGTTAATCCATTAAATTATTTCTATGATGTCTTTTGTCACAGGGACAATGAATTCTTGATTTTTGGAAACCTAGCCAACTCTTCCTGCCTCTACCTTGACTAAGATTCATCCTTAACTTATTGCAGTTAATAGCTTAGTACTCATTAGGAGTTTGATGTGTAACCCCTTTCAGTGGCACTGGATATCTTGAAAAGAATTTATATGGACGACAATGATTGACCTCAATGAATTCACCTACGGTAGTAAAGTTCCAGGCTCTATGACACTGTGAAAATCAACTTGGATGAAGAGAAACTTGTTTCAGTCATACAAGGTTGATAAAAAACTAAGGTTATCAAATCTGCCACCCCTTGCTTCAAGACAGCTTTGCCCTATTTACATCCTTTGTGATATGAGATGATTTACTTAATCGCCATGTGCCTAATCAGGAAAATGAGAAAATATTCATACTATCTTATAGGTTCATGATATAAAGCAAGTGACTTATTACATATGAAGTCCTAACTTGTATAAAGGTTGTGTGTCTGTACTGGAAAGGACCCACAGGAAATTGGAGGAAGAGCTTATTTTATAGGACACTGTGACCAGTCCACTAAGATGAAGATGTAAAAAAAAAAACAACAGAGAGTTTAGCTAGCTTTTCCTGGTTAATATATGTATATATAAATATATATTTATATATATATGTGTGTATATATATAAATATATATATATATATATATATATATATATCACATAGTTATTCTTCCTTCCAAGTTTGAGAAACACTTGTTATTAATGTTCTTAAACTCTACTTTTTTTCTGTATTAAGAAATTTTTATTCATTTTACATACCAACCACAGATCCCCCTCTCATCTCTCCTCCCACTCCCCATCAGCCTTCCCCCC
>CABHPP010136116.1:0-10715 GCA_902168425.1 Peromyscus attwateri | reverse complement strand
AAAAAAAAAAAAGAGTATCATTTTGTCCTGGGCAAAAACTAATGAGGTCACTGGGGTGGACACTGAAGTGGACAAAATAGAAACAGTGATATTAAAGCCATAAGAAAAGGCGTAAGTATTAGAAGCCACTGGGAGATGTTATGAGGATAGTAAGGGGCCTGCGGCCTGGGAAAGAGGGTGATAATCAGAAAAGACAGATGCTAGAAAGGAGAGCCATTTTGAGGAAAGGAAGACATTGTAAAGAGAAAGAATCTTTGTGAAGGCAGAGAGCTATTATGAGAATAGAGGAGGCTGTTGTGAGGAGGGGAGCTACAGTAAGAAGAGAGAGCCAGGGTGAGGAGGGGGAGCCACTGGGAAGAAGGGGAGACACTGTGAAGATGGGAAGAAATTCTGAGGAGGGGAAAGCCTTTGGGTTGAGGAGATAAGCTAGAGAAGGGAGAGCTGTTGAATGGAGGAGTGCCATTCTGAGGAGAGGGGACCATTGAGAGGAGGGTGAGCCACTGAGAAAATGGGGAGGGGAGTCATTATGAGGTTGGTTTCTTTTTTTAATTTTTCATTTATAATATTTTTATATTTTACATACCAACCACAGATCCTTCTCTCATCCCTCCTCCCACTCCCCTCCCCAGTCTCCCCCACCCAACTCACCCCCATCCTCTCCTCCAAAAGGGTAAGGGCTCCCATAGGGAGTCAGCAAAGCCTGGTACATTCAGTTGAGGCAAGACCAAGCCCCTGCCCCTGCATCAAAGCTGTGCAAGGTGTCCCACCATAGGAAACGGGCTCCAGAAATCCAGCTCATGTACCAGGGCTAGATCCTGATCACACTGCCAGAGGACCCTTAAACAGACCAAGCTATACAACTGTCTCACTTATGCAGAGGGCCTAGTCCAGTCCCATGCAGGCTCCACAGCTGTTGGTCTAAAGTTCATGAGTTTCCTACTAGCTTGGTTCAGTTGTCTCTGTAGATTTCCCCATCATGATCTTGATGCCCCTTCCTCATAGAATCCCTCTTTCCTCTCTTCGACTGGACTCCTGGAGCTTGGCCTGGTGCTTGGCTGTGGATCTCTGCATCTGCTTTCATCAGTTACTTAATCAAGGCTCTGAATCCACAAACATGACCCCGGCTGAGGCTACTAGCAATAGTGGAGAGGATGCCTACCCCAGTAATCAAATTGGTAAATAACCAAACTCTTCTTATTAAGGCAGCAGATGTGACAATTATTCCTAAAACTCCACAGAATCAGCATAGAGTCACCAGCACGTATGTGCTGGAGCCACTGAAAAAAATCATTCTGAGCTGTAGGCTTTCTTATACTTCATAAACAGCTATTTGTTGTATTCCTTGGAGATTAACATATAAATGCAACAGCAGGAATAATTCATGTACAAGTCATAATTTTAATGACCAACCTGCAGAGATATTTACTCAGATGTTAAGCGATTTGGGAGCTGATGCACAAAGTTAGCTCATTGTGAATTACGAGGTACAGAAAAAATGTCTACACGATATTTTATAAGACAGGGTAATAAAATACCCAAAATTTGATGTTGCTCACAGAGAAGAATGAATTTGCCTCTTCAGTATCCTGAACAGCTGTCAGGGAAGGTGGAGTAGCACTTCACATAGAACCTAACCTAGGAACTGGCACAAAGTATCTCCCTCTGGCAAGGTGAAGCACCCTGTGGGCTAACAGGCAATCCCAATTCTAGCCACAGGTTCATGTCTGGCCACCTGGTGCCTCTGTTTGGTCTTCCCTCACTTTAAAACACAGGTGGACGCAACAGGTAGCTGGTACTGTATTGTCACCCAGGGCAAAGAGAAGGGTGAAGGTTGCTGGATCACGCACTGGCTCTTTAGACATCTGCGCCTATTTTAATGTCAATGTCAATTCTATGGTCACATCTAACTTTAAAGAAGCCAGGGGGAGGATGTTTTATGGTGTCCCAGAAGAAAGCAAGCTCAAGGCAAATAAGTAAGTAAATAAATAAACATGGGAGCACATCCTCATGGCATCAGCAATAATTGAACTTGTCCCCCTCATCTTTTAGTTTTCTTCACAGGGTCATTTTCTTTGCTAGGATCAGAAAATACATACTATTCCCAAGAGCTTCAGCTTCATCATGAAACAAGGCAAAGAAAACTATACACAATGATTTTTATGACATTACAAATACTATCTCATTCATGTTGAAAAGGCTACTGAGTCAAGAAAGAGCTGGGGACAAAACATTGGTTTCATCTGTACAGTCTGCCTGGCCTCATTTGCCCCTTAACAAACCATCTTATAATTTAACTCACATACACAAACACTATTAATTTTTTCAGGACCAATTTGGGTGAGGCCAACTGTAACACAAATTGCTAACATGGTCTTTTAATAAGAAACCCAGATCAGATATTGAGGTGAAAGTTGAATGTTCAGAGAGACAAGCCACAGCCACCACCTCTTACCTCACCAACTTCCTCAGCTTGAAAAGCCTCAGCCGATAGGCCTCTAGCCCAATGAACTTCCTCAGCTGAAAAGGCTTTCAGTTCCTGTCTCCTCTGTTCAGCCAGCACTTCCTGAGATTAAAGAAGACATGTGTGCTTCCCAAGCAAAGGCATGAGATCTCAAGTGCTTGGGATTAAAGGCGTGTGATTCCCAAGTAAGGGGATTAAAGGTGTGTGCTCCCACTGCCTGGCTGTTTCCTAGACTGAGTCAATCTCATGTAGTTCAGGGTGGCTTTGAACTCACAGAGATACAGATGGATCTCTGCTTTTCAAGTGCTAGGATTAAAGGTGTGTGCCACCACTGTCTGGGCCCTGTGTTTAATCTAGTGGCTTGTTCTGTTCTCTGTTCTTCAGTCAAATTTTATTAAGGTGCACAATATATCACCACAGCCAAGTGAACATGCTTTTCTTAATCTTATTGGCTCGTTCACATGGCAGTCGGAATGACTGGACAGATGATCACTCTCACTCTAGGCACAGCTGGCTTTCTTTCTCCAGGGTCTGTTTTTACTCAAGGAGTCCAGGCCAGGGATCTTGAAACAGTAAATTCAGGGCTACCAGAGGAAAGTAGTGCCAGAAGTCTTGAGGAGAGATTGAACCCTGCAAAGCAAAAGGAAAGCAGGGTTTTTTGTTGGGTTGGTTGGGTTTTTTGTTTGTTTGTTTGTTTGTTTGTTTGTTTGTTGTTGCTTTTTTTGTTTGGTTTTTTTTTTGTTTTGCTTTGTTTTGTTTGGTTTTGGTTTTGGTTTTGTTTTTTGTTTTTTGTTTTTTTTGTTTTTGGATGGACAGCAACAGTGTCAATGGCAAAGACCATGACCCAGTGTTGAAAGAACTGTTGGCCCATTTCTGGCAACAATGCAGCACCCTTGCTGAGAATAGGAAGTATCAATGGTTTTCTGAACTACCCATTGGCTACATATGCAGCAAGGAGACTACCCCACCATTTTCTAGACATTGCTCAATGGGTTTTGTTTTGTTGCAGAGACTGGAATATAACTAGAAAAATGCAATTTCCCTTTGTGGGAAGTAAGGAAATTTCTGTTGTTTTTAATGTATCCTGTCACTCAGTGAACTACCATCAGAGTGGCTCCAGCCATCTGACCCATCAGGTAGCACATAAACAGCCACCTATTATAATTTTAAACTTTGCTTTCTTTTTATAACATTGCATTTATTTCCTATGGTAAAACCATGTCCGAAATCTTGTGGCAGTAAAATGAGAAGAGACCCTCCATACAAACACAAACTTTGATGTGTGCTATTTCTATAAAGGATTTATATTGTCAGTCCCTTTCTTGGGATTGACACCCACAGTGGAGATGTGAATGACATCAGTTTTTCAACGAATTCACCTGATGAAACATATGTGAACTCAAAGCCGTCTCTGCAAATCTGAGCTCATCCAATCTTCTGGTATCACCTGGCTTTTCCACAGCTGAGGAAACTAAGGGGTAAGGAGGCAGGACCCAAGTAGATGTGAAGGAGAGAACGTGTGTATGAGGGCTGTGGTTCAGAAAGCAGTAAAGCATGGTCAACCATGGCAAGGCAGTGTCGTCATCGAAGGGCTCAGAGCAGTTGGCAGTGACAGGAACTCAGAATAGGAAGGTCAATAGCAACCCTTCAGAAGGGCTTTGGGTCTTACGGAGAGTTTATTTTGAAAAAGCATGAACTGGAAAGTGACATAGTCAGAGGTACATTTGAATATTACTAAGTATGTAAAAAAAAATGCTACCGAGGCAAAATGGAAGCAGGACAATATATATCCTAAAATTCAGGAGAGAGATGCTCATGATATATATATATATATATATATATATTTGTATATGTGTGTGTTTATATATATGTATATGTATGTATGTATATGTGTATATGTGTGTATATGTATATATGTGTGTATTTATATATGTGTATATGTGTATATTTATATATGTATATGTGTGTATTTATATATATGTATATGTGTGTATTTATATATATGTATATGTGTATACATATGTATATATGTATATGTTGTTGTTTTTGCTCTTTTGCCACCCAGCACCCAAATAAATCACACATGGAGGCTTATTCTTAATTAGAAATGCCCGGCCTTCGTTGGACTTGTTTTTAGCCAGCTTTTCTTAACTTATCATGGCTCTCTTTTGCCTCTGGGCTTTTCCCATCCTCTTACTTCTGTAAATCTTCCTCTTACTCCGTGGCTCGCTGTGTGGCTGAGTGGCTGGCCCCTGGAGTCCTCCTCCTTCTCTAGCTACTTCTTCTCTTCTCCTAGATTTCTCCTTTACATTCTCTCTGCCTGTCAGCCCCACCTATCCTTTCTCCTGCCTTGCTCTTGGCCGTTCAGTTCTTTATTAGACCATCAGGTGTTTTAGACAGGCAAAGTAACACAGCTTCACAGAGTTAACAAATGCAATAGAAACAAAAGTAACACACCTTAAAATAATATTCCCCAACACACACACACACACACACACACACACACACACAGGGGGGAGTGGAGCCAAAGAAAGTGTCAGTCATGACTCCTACAGAAAGAACATGGAGATCCTAGTAAATGTGGCTTTATTGGGCAACTAAGCCTGCCACGCACTAGAAAATTTCTAAAGAAAACTTATGTTCCTCATCTTCTAAGACAGAGGAGTGAAAGTTTGCAAATCAGGATATCTTTAGCATAGGGAGCTCAATACACTGAATTACAGAGAGATAAATCTAGAACTATTATGCACAGCATTTTACTGAAAAACAAAGAAAATGTCTTAATAATTGTTTGTAAGATTAACAGCCACATACTGGAAATATACAAACAAATCAGATGTGTATATATATTTTTCCTTGATCGGAGTGCTGCATCAATTTCCCATAGTGGTGTAACAACCCACCCAAACCACAGCAGCTTAACACAAGATTTGATCCTTAGCTCAGAGTTCTGTAAGTCAGAAAGGTGGACTTCTTGTTCAGGGCCCCAGGAAGATGGAATCGGAGTTGCCTAGGTGTACCTTCATCTGGAGATTTAACCAGATGATCCCTTTCCAAACTCCCTCATTGTAGGAATGATCCATGTCCCTCTTGCTGGAAGACATCATTCTTAGTCTCTGTCATGTTGGATGCCAACAAGAGACCACTTACAAATCCTGGAGACCAGTGCCAGATCCTTGCTGAGATCACATATTCTCATTGTTACAGTTTCTTCCTGCCAGAAGGGCCCAGTTCTCTTAATGCTTACCTGACAGGTCCTGTCCATCCTAGACTCTCTTTCTTCTGCTAATTCATAGTCTGATCATGTGGTAACTTTAACACCATCTGAAAAATTTCTAGATTTTTCTTATACAGTGTAATCTAATGCTCCTACTCACAGTCCCACTAAACCAAGTGGATGAGATTATATATGACATGTGCACTCCATATTGGGAAGGGGCAGAAATTCTTCTGACCACAAATATGTTATTTAAAAAGTTGATGTTGCTGTGTCAACTTAGTTGCTGTTTCTAAGAACCTGTCATATAATCTCTAGGGCTGTGTAGGTGTGGAGAGAAAAGCAATTCTAAGGGAATTAGAGCACAAAATAGATAGTTTTACAGAGTAGGTGAAACTTCTTGCTATTACACAAATTTGTGTTGGCATTAACTCCTCAGTGTATGATCTAGGTATAGTTTACAGCATAAAAAAGACTAGTATATGCTATAACTCTATAAAGCCTCTAAAAATCTTTGAAGATACTAAATAAACCATAGTTTAGCATTGTATTTCAGGTGTACCCAAATGAGAAAATTAGGTAAGATCTTTGTAAGTCAAATCTTTGCTAAAATGTCACACGTACTGTGAATTAGATTGTGACCTTTCTCACAGGTTCTATGTTGTGTCTCAGTATGATTCATACATGATCCCTACTTTAATGGTTATTTTATTTAGGGTAGTATAGCATCCACAGAATAACTTCTCTCTTGGACTTGACTTCTCTGAATCCTGAGACAGATGCAGCTCTGTTAAAGAATCCTGCATATGAAAGTGAAACAGTCAGAATAGGACTCCATGAATACATTGTTGGGCTGGAACTCTTAAGCCAAACAGAACAGTTTCAACAAAATGAATCTTCAGCCTTAGCCTTCGCAATGATTGGGATGTGTGTTGCTGTGCATTTGCTATTCTCTGGCTTCAGGGATAGTAGAACACCATGTAACAATACTGATGAGAGTCCTCTCTTACACCCCCAAATTCTTTTGTAAACTTTAGCGAACCCCCCAGAAGTAGGCAATTTCTCTGGCTTGGGAGAAGTTCATAGTGTAGTCTGTGTTCATATTTCATGGTCATTAAACTCCTGTAACTGCTGAGGGCAGGACTGTGCAGTAAACACTGTGCAAAGCCCCCCAGTCACAAATGTGTGACAGAATACTCCCCATAAATTTTGTGACTTCATTGTTAAATATTTAGCGAATCAGATAAAATTCACCTAAGGAAAATCACTGAGAAAGAAAAAAAATAAAAGAAGCTCACTTAGGCTTTGAGAAAGCGAACACACACAGTAATCAATCTCTATTTTGGCAGCTCTTTATTTTTATATCTAAGGTATAAATGGGTTACAGTGAGATTATGAATTTTTATTTTTGATAATGGTGTATCCAACTTTAATTTTTTTTTTCTTCCACGCTCAAATGCAACAGGTCATATTCCTAAAAATGGATGATGTTTCTGCAAATATAACAGTTTCCAGGGCTTTCACTGAGAAAACATTGAAGGCACCTCAGATCTAAAATGAATTATAAAATTATTGTAAAGCACAGCTAATCAGAAGACTTTCATGAGGACTGTGGAGCAATATTTGAGGAAGAAACGATTCTGAAGTCTCAGAACTAATGTCTGAGGGCACTATTTAGATGTCTATTTTTTTTTTTTGCAAAAAATATTTGGGGAATTTTCTATTCCCTGCATCTCTTAATATGGGGAACATAAGTTTGACTTGGTAACTTTTGTTCCCACCCACAACCAGCTCCAGCAAGCTGCATCTTATCTACTTTGGAATACTAAACTGATTCATGTCAAACTCTGTCTGGCACCAAAGTAAAGCCTTTTATCAATTCCTTAATGCAGTGTGCTAATTCACATTAAGGTCATATTGACATTTCATCCAGGGAGGGTGAAGAATTTTTTTTTTTTTGCTTTCTTCCTTATTTGTACTTTGCTTTTCAGGGAGAAATGTGACTTCCATCTTCGGATCTGTCCCTTTGATAGTCTCCGTGTAACACATTGATGGCAGGTAGCTTTGGCAGTGATTACATTCTGTTAGCAGATAGGCTGTCTTGTCACAGTTTAGGATGCTGATGTTTGGAGAAAGCTCTAAACCTTATTTACATATTTGCCTTTGCCAACTGTAAATTTCCCTTTTATCGCTGTTGGCCTTGTGAGGCTGTAAACAGCCATTTGCTCCTCGGATGTCCACCCTAGAGAAGAAATATTGAGGTAACATACGAGGTCTTGATTCTTCAGTGCTTTGGAAGATTTCAGAGTCTGCAAAGGACCCATTTTCACAGTCTATGTCTGATTCTTTTCTTTTTAATTCAGTTTTTTTTTTGTTTTTTTTTTCAAAAGAGTCTTTTCTAACCATTTATAATTGAGGGGAAAGGTGTGAAATACTTTTTCTCACACAGCATACCTTGCAAAGGCAAACCATATGTTATCTGTTTTCCTATGGATTTTCTATTGCAAGGACCATATGCCTCCATTGATTGATCTTACCCCTAGGAGTGAGCTAAGGATACACATATTTTAAGTCTCTCTGGTAGGAAATAAGATATCCCTCTATTGCTCTTTTAGATTAATGTGCTTAATGTCTTTGCTCTAATGGATGATCCATAATTTACATCAAAATTTCAATCACTTTAAATTAATATATCCATTTCCTTAATGAATCTTGTTAGTAGGTTCCATTCTGGTTTTCACAAAAGTCTGGCATGGCTGTTTACAGTTTTGATTTTGCTTAAAAATCTTAAAATAACTTACAGTAATTTTTAAATTTTGCTTTTATAGATTAATTGGAAAGTTACTTGTATTACTTTGCAATGAATATACCACATAAATCCTTTCATGAAAAAAAATGTATTCTATAGTCATCACCAATTTTTGATGGCATAAGAAGAACAAGCAATAAAAATATGCATTCTACTAACAGAGTTACATAAATATTGTGAGAGTCATTCCTGAAAATAAGGTTGTTTATTTCTTATTTGTACCCATGAGATTTACAAGAGGCATTCACATTAATTCTGATGGGATTCAGCAGTCAAATTTTTCCTCTTTATCAGCAGAAGGGATGCATGCGGGCACAGCAAATGAGAAAGTTGAGACATGAATTTCCGTGACTTTCATTCTTTATTGCAATTGTTACATAATTAATGCTGCCCCTTAATACTAGTGTAACTAATTGTGGATACAAATTTTAGATACACGTTTACTTTGCGGGGGGGTGGGGGGGGAATAAACACTGAGTAGGACTCACAATCAGACATAGGGTAGAAAGAAAATCATATGTCTTGTCAGGACTCAGTTTACATCAAATGATCCCATTGAATTTATTATTGTCGAGGTATTTTAACACATGCTGCTATTGAGGTGGATAAAAGAATTTTTTTTCTCCTTTAGTTGAGGATGGCCTTAGGTGAGCAACTGTCATACTTAAACTAGGAGTGTGAACAGACTGGACAGGATTGTGTCCTAACACTTCTGTTTTCACACTATGTTCCTGCTTCATCCATTATCCGGTTTACATATCTGATTCTTTGTTGAAGTTCCTGTGGATAAAGACATCAAGGTTTTTTTGTTTCTTGTTTTTGGTTGTTGTTGTGTTTTGGTTTTTAAGTTATAAAGCAGCGTCGTGGGAGTCAGCATAGGCTCAGGTAAATGGCTCAGGCAGATTAAATCATAAAGTGTCTGGGTGTCGCTGTCAGTCCTACAAAAGGCTTGCCATTTTTGAGGATTGGAACTAAATCATATATGTTTAAATGTATTCTATGACATACACATATACCTGTATGCATATACCACACATATATAGACAAGTACACACACACACACACACACACACACACACACACACACACACATGTGCACACACACACACACACACACACAAATTCTCATATGTATATGCATGAGAACACCACATATTGTTAAGGGCCTCTTGTGTCCTAGAGATTGTACCAACCACTGTGCCCATATAAGACAGACAAACAGACAGACGTAATCACTGCCTCATAAAAAGGCAACAACAAGCACTAGAACAAAAAGCAACTGAATTGAATTTAGGTTTCCAGTATTGTTATCAATTAACTGAGCAGAAAGGTGTAACTTCAGAAGAAATAGGTAGGGGGAGTAGTTTGGTAATCAAAGCCTTAAAGGAGCCCATCATCTGAAGAACTTCAAAAAACTGCAGATGCCACATTCTCAGTTTTTGTTCTAATTATTTCTGTGATAGCTTAGTGTGGCCTGAACCACATTAGTGAGGTAAGCTCTATTTTGGAGGTGATAGGGACATTTCTTAATGTGGGCCATACTGTTGTAACTTAAGCTAAAGTGTCTGCAGTAAAGTGTAGCACAGATGACTTTCTTTAAACAGCTGAGATGAAGAAAATAAGCACATACTTCTAGGACTAGGGTGGTGTTGTGATAAGACTTTTCCTCAAGAGATGAAACACACACACACACACACACACACACACACACACACACGTATCTCCTCACCCCAGATAGGAAGCACATGACAGACCAAAGTACTGATACCACCACCTAGATTCCAGCTTGGTAAGCCAATGAGGTTTAGTGAGGTTACTCTGAGGAATACAGGTGATGAATTACCTACAGGACAGAAAGGACTCAAAGGCAACTGCCTCACTATAGCCCACCTCAGCACAGATACCAGCTCATAAAGACTGGGTGACCCAGGGTACACTGCACACCCCAAGGCATCTTGAGGTTGTGGGGCCCACAGAGACTCCAGCTTGTGGCTTGTTTTATCTCGATTCAAGGTCAGAGAGTCCCAAGCTTGTTTCCCCACTGAAAGTCTGCATAATAGGATGTTTGGGCCAAAATGTGTGGTTACCAGGTGTCTTATACTTCAGCGCCTATTTATAGAATGCTGTAACATAAGGTGTGGTCACCAGATGCCTTGAGTACTGAGGAGGTGTTTACACTTGACTGTACTTTGTACCTTGAACTGTGATGTCCTTGAAAGGGGGGGGGG
>CABHPP010136114.1:0-25145 GCA_902168425.1 Peromyscus attwateri | reverse complement strand
GAAGGTTGGGGGTGGGAAGAGGGAAGGGGGGGTCTGTGGTTGATATGCAAAGTGAATAGAAAATTTCTTCATAATAAAAAAAAGTTATTGGTAATATCAGGAAAAAAAACTGAACAAAGGGGATTAGATTCAGGGATCTTATTCTGAAAAGAAAAAGGAGGATATAGAAATGATAGGATAAAAGGGTAGATTACTGAATATACTTTTAAACTACTAGTCTTAAATAACTTACATTAGTATGGATTTTGATTTATTAATACAAATTTAAGGTTATTTTTGCTATACTATGTGTATGTTTCTATTCTTGTTTGGGGTATTTGCAGCTCATTTAAAAATGTAATGCATAATTAAGCAGCTCATTTATGCAGCTCATTAAAAATGTAATGTATAATTAAGAAATACAGATTAATAGTCATCTATAATAGTCAAACTTATAGTCATGTTAGGTATGTTTTCAAGGTCATATACAAATTTAGATAGATTATTTTCAAACACTTCAAAGACCTACAGAATATGGCATTTAAGATGTTTTAAAAATATAAGGTTTTCTATGACAATGAGACATGTCTGCTCCTGGCAGCACCAATCTACTTCAAAGAAAATGATGTGCATCAAAGAAACTCCATATGGAGTTTGCTTTCTCGTGGCAAAAGTTAGCCACTAGGCAAGAAACTGCCTTTGTCTCAATGGCTGACAATATTCTGTCCAAATGGAACATGCAGGACAAAAAAAAGTGACTTCCAAACTTTGCCAAGACAAGGTAGGATAGTCCTTAAAAATTCTCTGCTTCTCAGAAATATATGTCAGATATACCAGGCCTGTAGGCCAAAGATGGATGCCCCAATGTTACAGAAGAACTCTGGGTGACTGTCCAGGCAGCCAGATGTCCCTGACATTTGGTAACATTGCACCCTTCTGGGGTCTTTGATGGAGTTAAAGACTAAATAATTAGACTTAAAGTTTTCCTTAGTTATGATAAAAAAAAAAGGTATACTAGATGTGAAACTTTAGACTCACCTGTTTTGTTGTATATAATTTTATTATGGTAAAGTTAAAATCTTCCTTTTTATTTAGACAAAAAGGGGAAAATGCTGTGGAATAATCCTGTACACTGTGAAAATGTGTTGCTCTCATTGTTAATAAAAATGAGCATGCTGGGAAGAAGAAGAAGGGTAGAGTCATCAGAGGAGTTGCCAGTGAGACACAGAGGATGCAGGAGATAAATATGCCATGCTGAAAGAAGGTACCACCACATGGCAGAGAGTAGATAAGAAATATAGGTTAATTTAAGTTGTAAGAGCTAGTCAGTAACAAGCATAATCAATCAGCCAAGCTTTCATAATTAGCAAGAAATCTCCAAGTTGGTTATTTGTGTGTGGCTGCCTTGACACATAGAAGCTCCACCTACAGAAAGCAAAAGCCTGTAAAGAACCACAAATGACTTATGGCAATCCACCTGCAGAAGAATGAAGTTAGATTCAATATTTCACTGCTTAATTAAATCATCTCAAAAATGATTAAAGATTTAAGTTTAAGGTTTAAAACATAAACATGTAGGGGCAACACATCAAGATACTGGCTTGTGCAATGATGTTTTTGCAGATGGCCCCAAATGCATGAGTAACTTGGTCCCATTGAGTTGTTAGGCTTTTGCAGGAAACACTTTTGCCTGGTTGCCATCTCTTCATAGTTGAGGCTCTAAAATGCCACTGAAGTTGATGATAAGTAAGCATTTGTATGAATTTTTATTGCTGTGACCAAACACTCAATAGAAACAACTTAATCTTAGCCATTCTGACAGGTGAAGATGGTATCTCAGAGTCGTTTTGATTTGCATTTCCCTGATGACTAAGAATGTTGAGCAATTCCTTAAATGTCCTTTAGTCATTTGAGATTCTTCTGTTGAGAATTCTCTGTTTAGCTCTGTAGCCCATTTTTTAATTGGATTGTTTTGTATTTTGATGTCTAGTTTCTTGAATTCTTTATATATTTTGGATATCAGCCCTCTGTCAGATGTGGGGTTGGTGAAGATCTTTTCCCATTCTGTAGGCTGTAGTTTTGTCCTATTTACTGTGTCCTTTGCCTTACAGAAGCTTCTCAGTTTCAGGAGGTCCCATTTATTAATTGTCGCTCTCAGTGTCTGTGCTACTGGAGTTATATTTAGAAAGTGAGATACCATCTTACCCCTGTCAGAATGGCTAAGATCAAAAACACTGAAGACAGCTTATGTTGGAGAAGATGTGGAGCAAGGGGAGCTCTCCTCCATGGCTGGTGGGAGTGCAAACTTGTACAGCCACTTTGGAAGTCAGTATGGCAGTTTCTTAGAAAACTGAGGATCAATCTTCCTCAAGACCCAGCTATACCACTCTTGGGCATATACCCAAGGAATGCTCAATCATACCACAAAAACACATGCTCAACAATGTTCATAGCAGCATTATTCGTAATAGCCAGAACCTGGAAACAACCTAGATGCCCCTCAACCAAAGAATGGAATAAAGAAAATGTGATATATATATCATCCTAAGTGAGGTAACCCAGACTCAGAAAGACAAACATGGTATGTACTCACTCATAAATGGATACTAGATGTAAAGCAAAGGCTAACCAGACTATAACCTATATCTCTAGAGAAGCTAGCTAACAAGGAGGACCCAAAGACAGATGAAGGGATTGCCCTGGGAAGGGGGAGTAGGTGAGATCTCCATTAGTAAACTGGGGATGATGGGTGGGCAATGGAGGGTAGGGGATAGGGGTAAGGGAATGCGATGGTTGAGCTGGAACAGAGATGGAGTGGGAGAGCAATGAAAGAGATACTATGATAGAGAGAGACATCATGGGGATAGGAAGAAACCAGGTGATAGAGAAGTTTCCAGGAATCTTCAAGGATGACCCCAGCTTAGACTACTAGCAATAGTGGAGAGGGTGCCTGAACTGGCTTACCCCAGTAATCAGATCAGGGAATACCCTAACTGTCATCATAGAGCCTTTCTTCCAGTAACTGATGGAAGCAGATGCAGAGATCCACAGCCAAACATTAGGTAGAGCTCCAGGAGTCCAGTTGAAGAGAGAGAAGAGGGATTCTATGAACAAGGGGCATCATGATCATGATGGGGAAACCTACATTTGGAGACAGCCAAACCAAACTAGTGGGAACTCATGAAATTTAGATCAACAGCTGTGGAGCCTGCATGGGACTGGACTAGGCCCTCTGCATAGCAAGGTAGTTGTGTAGCTTGATCTGCTTAAGGGGCCCCCTGGCAGTAGGATCAGAATTCATCCCTGGTACATGAGCAGGCCTTTTGGAGCCCACTTCTATGATGGGACACCTTGCACAGCCTTGAGGCAGGAGAAGGGGTTTGGACCTGCCTCTACTAAATGTACCTCCCCATGGGAGGCCTTATCTTCTTGTAGGAGGGAATGGGAGGTGGGTTGGGAGGGGGAGGCTGGAGGGGCAGGAGGAGGGAAGAGGGGGATCTTTGGTATATAAAATGAATAAAAAAATTTCTTAATAAAAAACGAAACAAAAACAAACAAACAAAAAAGAAACAACTTAAAAGGAGAAAGTATTTATTTTGGTTCCCAGTTTCAGAGGAGTCAGTCTATCATGGGATGTATGAGGAGGGCATGGTAGCCTGAGGCAGTTCACATTATGGCAGTCCAGGAAGCAGAGAAAGGGGAGCTCTACTGCTCCATGGCTTTCTCCTTCTTTCATCTCTGGAAAAGTCCACACACACTCAGAAATGTGTCTCACTGATCACCTACATGACTCTAAGGACAGCCAAGTTGACAGTGCAGGTTAATCACCCCAGTGGTCAAAGGTGTGTACTGATAAGAGTGATTTCAGCTACCAAAGTGATGGAAGATGAGGTAAGTATAGTCGTGTGTGCTTGCTAGTGATGAGGATCCATTCATACACTACTGAGCAACTGTATCTTGGTGCAAACATCCTAGGGTAGACTTACATAAACCTAGATGGCAGAGCCTACTGCACACCTAGGACATAAAGTATAACCTATGTTGTTCCCAGGCTACATTAATGCACTGAACACGGCGATGCATATCGAGGCATGGCTCTGCACAAGCACAATAAAAACAGCTAGATGATAGGAACCTCAGCTTTGTTATAATCTTATGGGACCATTTATTAGTTACTTTTATCATCTCCGTGAGAAAAAACTTGGCTAAAGCAACTTAAGGGAAGAAAGTTAATTCTGGCTCACAGTTTGAGCACACACAGTCCCTCGTGGCAGAAGCATGGGGACAGGAACAGCTCACATTCTGAGGGGGTGGGAGCTTGCTCACATCCTAGTGATTCAAGAAGTAGAAAGAGGATAACACTAGTGCTGTGATGCCTTTCTCCTTTCCCCCATTTTTATCAAGTCCAGGAGCCTAGCCGATGTGATGGTGTCACTACACTCAAGGTGGGGATTTTTAGTGGAAAGGGGTAGGGATTATACTGAGTTTCATTTGAGTAGACCAGCCTTGAGTTTGCTGTGTAGGGGAAGATGTCCTTGAACTCCTGACTTTTCTGCCTCCACCTTCCTAGTAGTTGGACTATAGGTATGCATTACCACATCTGGATCAGGGCAAATCTTCCTTTAGTTATTTTTCTCTGAAAGGCCCCAGATGTGTACCTCACTAATGCCCAAGCTTTTTAATCCACTCAAGATGACAATGAAAACTCACCATTACAACTCTTCTCCTTGTCAATTTCACACACACACACACACACACACACACACACACACACACACAAAATCAGTTTTAAATTAACGTCCTACCCATGGCCTCCATAGGCTTATGTCCACCATCACCTAAGGCAGATGATATTCAGTTAAACTTCAAAAGTTCACATTGTCTTTAATAATCAATCCTAACATACAAATGTCTGAAGTCTCTTTTGAGATTCAAGACAAACTTTGTTATGAGCTTCTATAAAATAAAAAATTAAGTGACATGCTTCTGATAGACAGTTGCCCAGAGTAAATAGTCACAGTTCAAAAAAGAGAGATGGAAATAGTGCAGGGAATCTAACACTGATACGCAGTGCTTGGCCTAACCTTAGTGCAAGCTTCCATGATCCCTTTACTCTTTCATTCTGCACCCCTGCAAAACCAGGATGACATGGATAGTACCAAGTTCCGTTTCCAGCTCAAGATGTATCCCAACTCCCTTGGGTATCTGTGTGCATTCCAAGTGGAACCTAGGAAAACACTTTCCTTGGTAGCTGCTTTCTACCAGGGAACCCAGGAGGCTTTATCTCTTTAGACATTATTCTGGTTTTATGTTTTACATCCTCAGGTCTCTGGTGTGTGGGGTCTTGCACTCAAGACACAACCTTTCTTATTTTTCTGGCGCAAAATCTGTAATTTTTAAATGGTATTAATCTCTTTAATAATCTAACTTCTGTTCCTTTCCTCACCAAACTGCTTATTTTTCATATCTTCCTGCTCTCCTCAGTCTCCCTCTCCCTGCCAACCTGTCATTTCTGAATAAATGAATTTAGCATTACCATGCCAAAAACTAAAGCCCCTGCAATTAGGGATTTTTTTAATTTCCTCTGTTAAACAATTAGTCCATTACTCTTTTATTTGATTGTTTTTTTTTATACTCTGCCATTCTAACTGGCTTGGATCTCACTGTGTAGCCTTGCTTTTCTTGAACTCGTGGATATCATCTTATCTTAGCCCACAAGTGCCGAGAAATAGGTGTGAGCTATCACATCTGACTCCGTTACTTTTGATTTCAATCCCACTCAAGTTCTAGGACAAAGGTAGAATGCAGCTAAATTCTTTGTGAGACCATAACATGGTCTGCAGCCCATCTTCTGGTCTTTGTTCCCCTCGGAAACCTCATGGGCTTGGCCATCACTGTGAGCATCTTACTGGAGTTCTGGTCTTTGGGCTCTGACAAAAATGGCCTACTAAGTTCTGTTTACCTAGAGTTCTCTGGAGTTTATCTTATCTGCTGAGTTCTAGAACTTCTCCACCTATGGGTCTGAAGTGTAATGTTTTCTCTGAAAATCAATTCCCAAAGCACATGGCCAGGTTGTCACAGCAACAGCCTGACTTTTGAGTACCATTTTGTACTAGTTACTTTTTTCTCCTTGCTTTGATAAAGTACCTGGTTAAAGCATCTGAAGAGAAGAGAGGCTTATTCAGCTCACACTCTGAAGGGATCTACTCCATCAGGTAATGACAGGCAGCAGGGGGTCTCACGGCTGAAGCGCTGAGAGCTTGCCTACAGCTGCACCGGAAGCAGAGAGAAGAGGTTATTGCCACACAACTTGATTTTCCTTTACCCCTTTTAATTCAGGCTAGGGCCCCATCTCATGGGACGGTGCTGCCTTTACCCAAGGGAACTCTTCCTCTCTGGAAATACTCTCACAGACACGTTCTGAGGGGTACCTCACAAATGGCCAAGGCACTTTGTAATCTAACCACAGTGACAATGGGTAATAACCACCAAAACCATCATTATACTTTCAGGCCACTGTTAATGAAGCATCATTTGCAGCTTGTGATTGCATCTAGTAAAGATAAGCTTTCCTTACATTCCTTAGGTCTTACTTTTCTCATTTCTTTCCCAGAATTACTTTAGCTAAAAGTAACTTTCTTAAGCATTGTATCATCTTCACTGTTGCTGTTATTATCACTGATGATGTTCACTTATTGTTTTCATTTTAGGTATTTCTTCATGGTTATATTTCTAAGGAAAGTCTCAAGAAACTCAACAGACCATACTGTATCCAATATCTTGAAAACATTCCTCTTTTTCCCAGAGGCCATTAACTCACTACCAAAGTACAATACAGCACTAAACAGAGAGAGCAGCAATGAAATTCTCACTCACTTGGCACATTAGTATATTGGTTAATCTTCATTGGCAATTGGGAAATGCACTGTTAAGCATGTCTAGGATTGTGTTTCCAGGAGTGACTTGGATTAGCTGCCTGTTCTTCAGTGATATATTCCTGAGACCGAGGACCAGGGGATCAGAAACAATAAAGAAGACAAAAAAGTCGGGACAAGAAGGTTTTACACAAGCTATGTCTTATGCCAAACTAGATCATTAACAGCATTTTTATATACTGTTTGCAGGAGGGAAATGGTACAGAGTCAGCAGAAAGCTATCATACAATGGGACAAAGTCACCAGGAAACTAGTCAAGCAATGTGACACAAAGGGAACACAGGATATCTCAAGTGCATCACAGACCGAGCGCACAGCAGCCTTGGGACTGATAACCAAAGACTTGGATTCCCAGGATCTGAAGTTACAGCTTCCCCGGGGCCCTGACCCCAGGCCGTTACTGGCCCTGCCAAGCAAGTTCCCCATTTTAGACAAGGAACTCTGTTCCTTCTCCGTACATCAGGACCTCGTGAAAAAGCTTTGGATCATCCCGGCTCCCAACACAGGAGGATTTAACTAAAGAAGAAAGACCCACTTTAACTGTGTGGCATCTTCCTACAGGCTTGGGTCCCAGGCTCAATAAACAGGCAAAATTCACTGGGTTGAGTAAAAGAGGGAAATCAAGGTGAGGATTCAGCATTCGTCTTTCGCTGCTTCCTGAGGATAGCAGCAGTGTGACCAGGTCCCTCACGTTCCTGCCATGCCTTCTCCTCCACCATGGACTACAGCTACAAACTGGGAGCCATCAGAAGCCCTCCCTTCCTGGAGCTGCTGCTTCTGACAGATATTTTGTCCCGGCCACACATAACTAATACAGAGGAGTGGTACTGAAAAGTCGGGCTGATGCTGCGGCCGCTCGACCGTGGAGTTGTCGACAGGCTTTGGACATGGATGAACCCCAGCGCTTAGTGGACCATTCTGGTGGGAACTGCAAGACTAGCATGCTAAGAGAAATGTAGAGAGTAGAGGCCTGGTTCATGAAGTGTTTGAGTAGAAGAAGGGCTGTTGGCGACTGGAATAGTGGCCCCTTGTGTTAAACCCTGGCAAGCAATCCAGCTTCATTCTGCCCGTGTCCTGAGAACTCGAGTGTGGCTGAACGCAAACATAATGAACTAATTTGCTTGGTGGAGAAAAGTCTCAAGGCAGAATAGAATTCAGGCTATGGCTACTTCCAGTACTATGGTGAGAGAGAGTATAAAGTGATCTAGACAGATGTGAAAATGGTGTGTCATCAACGGAGAAAACAATGATTTTCAAGTTGCGAATTGAGGAGATACTGAGAAAACGGTTTAATTGTTAAAGAGATTGGCATTGTTAAAGGAAAACCTTGCGTTCTGCACTGTGACAATAGCACAGCTGCCTTGAGGGTAAGAGACAACCCATAGAAGGTTCCTTCCTTCTTGTGAAAATGCAAATTCGTTTAAAAGCAAAGAGTCCAAAGTGGAAGTGTCATTGAAGAGTCTCCCTACTTATCAAAACCTCGGAGAGACATGGTCCTCCAATGCCAGCACAGAGACAACGATGCAGCTGTGGTCCAGGGCTGGGGGGGGGGGGTGGGGGGGGAGGATCCATATACAGCTGGCAACAGAGTATGGCATCCTCATCCACACGGTGCTGTTTTCACAGGCAAGAAATTCACAAGAGTGATGAAGTCATGAAGGCTTGTGTCAAGGTTTCAGAAGGCTGCCGAGGCCAGGAAACATGTCAGGATCCTCTGAGATGCCTTTGGGTACAGCTGTGAAGCAGAAGCCTAGGTTGCAATGGAGACTCCAGGATGGTAGAGATGCCGTAATGATGAGAGAAGAGGTCTTCCCAGTGAAGCTGCAGGCATGGATTGGAGCTGGTCCCAGTGAGATACTTCATAGACTGTAGGCAGCAAAGCTGGAGAGACAGGGCTTCCCAAGCCCTTTGGAGCCCAGATGATGACATCATGAGCTTCAGATGCAGGACACGGAGCTGCGGGATTTGATGTGTGTCCTGCTTAGATCCCATCTTTCTCTAGTCCAGTCAATCCTTGCTATGGCCCACTCCTTCCTTTTGGAATTGAAATATTGTGCCATTGTATGTTGGAAGTATATAAATTGTCTTGTTTTGTGTTTTAATTAGTATACATTAATATAGATAAGTTTCTATGTTTCATTATATGTATGTAACATATCTTGGCCATATTCATCCCCGTTCCCCCCTCTTGTACCCTCCAACTCCTACTGATTCCCTTCCAATTCCCAACGAGTCCAACTCCTCTTCTTCTTTCATGCTCTGTGTGTGTGTGTGTGTTTGTGTGTGTGTGTGTTTCATCAGAAACATCCTACAGGGAGCCTGAGTAAGGGGTCATTTACAGGAACACAACACCTTACCAGTGACTATAACAATAAAGAAAATGCCTCTTCCCCCCACAGCAATTATTAATTGCATACAGATCTTCAGGGAAGGGTGAAGCCGGTGAGTCACACTCTCTCTCTCTCTAGCTTCTATTAACTGCCTATATATCTTCAGGAAGATGTGGAGCCTCATGAGCATTCCACAACACTCCATCCCTTCCTCCAGCTTGTACGTCCTTCCTGCTCCCCCTCCCACAGTGCTCCCAAGGCCTTTGAGGGGATGATGTAGATGTCCTGTTTATAGCTGGGCATAAGTCCCGAATTCTCATCACCTATTCTCATTACTTTAATCAGCTACAAGTCTCTGTAGTTATGACTCCCCACTGCCAAAGGAAGCTCCTCTGACCAGTACTGACAGGAATTTGTGGGCATAAATGTAATTGTTTAGAAGACAATTTGATGGTAACATCATGTGACTTTACCAAAACCCATTACGTAGGATTCCCCAGGAGGGCCCATGACTTCCCCAGCCATGGGCTTTTGAACAAGTCTACAGTGCCATCCTTGGAAGCAGAACTCAAGTCCAGTCAGAAAGTGGTTATTCTACCAGTAAACACTAAATTCTAGAGAGAAATGAGACAATCCTAGTTGAGCAGGTGTGGTGGCCGCTGTCGAAGGGAAGAGAGAAAGAGTGTCTCTCTCCCTGGATACAGACAGGCCAAATTCTGAGCTACCATAGCTGAAGGGATTGGCTGGGCCCAGGATAAATTAGCCTGATCTTTTGCCTGTAGGCATGGAGCAGCATGGAAAAATGGTCTTTGGGGGAACACCAAGTAGAGTATGTTGCTGTTACTTACCAGCTTTTCTTCACCAGACTTACTTGGAGTGAGCAGAGATGAAGTGGTGCTAGCTACCTGTGAAAACACAAGAAGAATGCCATAATTTCATGGTACTTGGATCTTCAAAACCCAACATTCATTCATTTATGTATACATTTATTTATGGTTCTCCTCCTCCTCCTTAAGATGAGGTGTCATGAGCCCAGGCTGGCCTTCAACTCACTACGTAGGGTAATCTGACCTTGAACTGCTTGTCCTGCAGTCTCAGCCTTTTAAATACTAAAGTTACAGATGTGCAGCACCACACAAAGGCTCAAAGCCCTGACATTTCAAATAAGAGGAGCTGAAATGAACTGAAGTAGTATAGTACCAGAATCCTAACCCGGCTCAGTTCCTGATTAGATAGAATGGAAGAGTCCATTGAATAGAAGCCTTGTATAATAACTTCTTTAACTTGAGAAAGAGCAAGCCTATTCTGTGGATAGTCAGTACCTTTGACTCTACTCTTTTCTGATATATAATGCTTCTGTCACGTGACAAAAAAAAACACCAAGCATGCAAAGAAGCTGGAAGGTTCGACACACAATCAGGAGAACACAGTGGAATAAGACAAACTCACCAATGAGCTAGGTCTTGACATTATCAAGCATGGACATTACACTAACATTTATTATAATGTTTAGAATACAAATGAATAAATATTCAAGTCAAATGAAAAATGGTGTAGTATATCTGATAGATAAGTTCTCAAATAATAAACAGATGGAAACTGTGTGCCTAAAAATATATACCCAAAACAATGTATTTGCTTAATAGTGAATTAGGAAAAACAGAAAAAGATTCAATGAAATAGGTTAACATAATTGGAGCGAAAGAAGATAAGGAATAGAGTCAACAAACACCAAAGCCCGCATATACCAGTGAGATAAAACCTAATGGTATAAAAATGCAATTGCGGCCACAGAAAGAGAAAGAAGAGGAAAATGCATGAGATTCAGAGATAGAGGTAAGGAGACACAAGAAATACTCGAGAAAATGAGAATTTCCTAAAATTAATGGTCCTTATCAACACCCAGATGTTAAAAAGCTAATTAAAACTTCTAATGGTACAAATGTAAAAAACCTGATTAAAACTTCTAATAGGATAAATGTAAATAATGCCATATTGATCCATCTGCAAATCAAAACCTAAAAAGAAAGTATTAAGACAGATACCCTACAGTGCTCCCTAGCACAGTACCTCCCAACTATAGTCATCCCAAGGCTGCTTGCCAGGGATTGTGACCTTCTCCCAGCCCCTTTTCCTCCCCCTGGGACTCCCCAGACCTCTAAGCTTTCACTCCCAGGGACTATCAAGCCAAGCCACATGGCATGGAAACACAGGTAACCTATCTGCACTCTGTGTCACAACCACTCCCAACTTCAGGCACCCTGCAGCTGTGTGTGCCAGATTCATCCTCCAGGCCCAGCCAGGCTCACACACCCTGTGCTCTGGCCCAACCTGCCAAGATGGCCAGACCCTACCCTACCTGTACCCTCCCCTGGGTCCCAAAACCATGGCACCAGCAGGCCTGCTTTTGCCTTTTCTAACCTCCAGATGGGGCCAAGTAGTGCATCCAGCCCATCCTTCTGTGTTCATGTCAGACACACAAGCAACACAATGAGTCCACATGCCCAGGTCTCATCTAAAAAACAGTATGAAAGATCAAGATCACATGCCCTGCCCCCAGTCACCAGTCCTATAGAAATATTCCCCTATGAGAACTACTTAGATGAAGACCAGAACACAGAACTTAAAAGGAACCATCATAAGCATCATTGAAGAATTCAATTTAAAGTTTAAAGAAGACATAAATAGCTCAACAAACTTAAAAAGAATGAACTCAAAGAGAATAAATGCCTGAATGAGAACCGAGAAGACACAAGCATGAAGCTGAATGAAATGACAAAGACAAAACAGGATTTGAGAACCAAACTGAATGACGAGATAGAAATGTGGAAGAAAATTCAAGCTAAATGAAGATGGACTTGAAGAAGTCAATGACATAATTAGAAAACTCAGGGGGGAATCTTACAAGTAGAACAAATCGAGTAGAAGAGAGAATGTCAGGACTGAAGACAAGCTAGAGGGAGTAGAGCACATAGGCAAAGAACATGAAATGAAAATTAAAACCACAGGAGAGGAACCTGTGGGAAATGTGGGATACCATGAGAGGACCAAATCTTGTAATAACGGGATAGAGGAAGGAGAAGAGTCCTAGGTCAATGGCATAGACCAGATCTTCAACAAGATTATAGAAGAAAACGTCCCCAAACTAAGAAAAGACACACAGGAAACACTGAACACCAAATAGAAAAGATCAGAAAAGAAATTCCCGCAGCATATCATAAATAAAACACTAAACAACAAAAGAAAGAGTATTGAAAGTTTCAAGAGTAAAAAACACACATCATCTACAAAGAAAAACCCATCATAAGAACATCTGATTTTTCAGTGGAAACTTTGAAAGCCGACTGAGTGTGGAGCAATGTACTCCAAGTTCTAAAAGAACATGACTTCCAACCAGACTATTGTACCCAGCAAAACTATCAGCCATAATTGAAGGTGGGGGTGCAGGGGTGTGGACCTTTCATGACACAAACAGACTAAAGAATTAATGTCCACCAAACTGACACTAGAGAGAATATTGGAAACAATGCTTCAAACTAAAGAGAGAAACAAACACAACCAAGAGACTAAAAAGTGAACAAGTGAAGCTGTAATTACTGAAACACAAATACTACTAAGAACACAAAAAGAAGAAAACAATAAAAATGACTGCAATCAACACATATCTTCAGTTAATAACTTCAAACATTGATGGCATCAACTCTCCAATCAAAAGACACAGGGTGGCCAAATGGATTAAGAAACAAAATCCATCTTTCTGTTCACAAAAAGCTCATGTTAGCTTTAAAGACAGGCACCATGTTAAAGAGAAAGGATGGGAAAAAAGTATTCTAAGCAAATGGGATCAAAACGCAAGCATGCTATCCTAATATCTGACAAAATAGGCTTCACAGTAAAACTAAACAAGAGTTAAAAAGGAACACTTCATTCTAACCAAGGAAACCAAGAGGATGTTACAATCATAAACATGTACACCACATTCTGATGCATCCAGTTTCCTAAAAAGCATACTCCTGGAATTAAAAACACAGATTAACATCAACCCATGGAATGATTTTAATACACAGGTAGGTTATCCAAGTGAAAATTAAATAGAGAAACATCAGAATTAGATGCCATCATGCATCAAATGGTCCTAACATAGCTACATAATATTCCACCCAAACATCAAAGAATAAAAATACTACTCAACAGCCCATGGAAGCTTCCCTAAAAAGAGACCACATCCTGAGACACAAATCTTAACAAATTCAGAAAAATTTAAAGAACTATGTGTGTCCTGTTTGACCATAATAAATTAAAACTTAAAATCAACAGCAAGCAAATCTCTAGTGAATACACAAGCTCACAGATATTAAACAACTCATTACTGAATGATGAATGGATTAAAGAAGAAATCAAGAAATAAATTTTTTAAATTCCTGGAACTAAATGAAAATTAAAACACACATAACCCTCCTTCACTGCTGGTGGGATTGCAGGCTGATTCAACCACTCCAAGAACTTGTGGAGAATTCTTAAAAAGCTAGAAATAAATCTGCCATATGACCCAGTTAAACTCCTTGGCATATTCGCAGAGGACTCAACATCCTACTCCACAGATACTTGCTCAGCAATTTGTTGCTACTATACACACAATAGCTGGTGTCTTGGGGTTTCTATTGCTGTATCAAACATCATAATCAAAGACACTTGGGGGAGGAAAGGATTTATTTCATCTTACACTTCCAAGTAACAGTCTATCATGGAGGGAAGCCAGAGCAAGAACTCAAACAGGGCATGAACCTCGAGGCAGGAGCTGATGTAGGGGCCATGGAGGGATGCTGCTTACTGGCTTCCTTCTCAGGGTTTCTCAGCCTGCTTTCTTATATCATCCAGGAGCCCCAGCCCAGGGTTGCCACCACCCGCGGTGAGCTGGGCCCTTCCCCATCCATCATTAACAAAGAAAATGCACTGCAGGATTGCCCACAGACCAATCTGGTGGGAGCATTTTCTGAATCGAGATTGACACTTCCAAAATTACTGTGTCAAGTTGACCTAAGACTAGGCAGCCTAGCCAGGCAATGGAAACAACTTAAATGTCCTTCAACTGATGAATGGGTAATGAAAATGTTGTTCATATACACAGTGGAATACTACTCAGCTGTAAAGAAAAATGAAATCATGAAACAGTCAAGTAGATGAATGGAACTAGAAAATATTACATTGAGTGAGGTAGCCTGGACCCAGAAAGTCAAATACCAAATGTTCTTTCTCATGTGTGGTTTTTAGCTCAAAATCTTCAAATGTGAGGATATAACCTAGAGTAACTGTAGAAACCAGGAAAGTAAAAAAGAGACCATGCTGGGGGGTTACTAGAGAGGAAAATAACAGGATAGAAATGGGGAAGGGAGAAATGGAGGAAGTTGGGGTCTCAAATGGAAGTGGGAAGGGAGGTCAATATAAAAGGAGAAGGAAGGAGGAAAAATAACACTGAGGATGCTTGGAAAGGCCATAAAGGATTTCATGGTCACCTAAAGTTACACTTAATGCATAAAATGTGTATTGTACACATAGGAATACAATTTAAAATGAAAGTATACCACTTGGGATAATATTGCTTCCTCTCAAGAGCCATGGTCTCTCTAACAAAAAACTCTACTACCAGGCACAGGAAACCTCCCTTTGAGTTGTTGGCCAAGGGAGTCCAAGAGCCTCCCAAAATGTTATAAGCTATTGCTATTGCCCTTGGTTGCCTCGCAGAAATTGATGTTGCGTCCATATCACTGAAGACACTACACACCTTAGACACAAGATTCAGAGGAGTCAAGCTGGAGCCGACCTGAAAGCCTCCTTCCTGAGGACTAGCTTTCATTATTCTAGAAGGTGCTATGCAAGCTGCCAAAGAAGAAAAGAATTCAATAGTCCTACCCATCTGTGATGCCTATGAATCACAACCAATGACCCTAAATGAGCAATAGTGGCTCTTATATCTTGATAATAACCAACAGCTGACTAATTGGACATAAGGCCTGCTGAATAGAAGGCAAATCTTGCTTAGTACTGAAAACCTGGCCAACTACAAATATCTAGCAGGGTCATGAATCTCAGAGGAGAATCTATTACTCTCCCAATCCAACTGATACATCAACAACAAAAACCCTGCATCTAAGGCTCATGAAACATCAAAGAAGTGGGGGGTGAAGAGAGAACAGAAGCCAGAGGACTAGGAAGTCTACTGCAAGATTGTGTCCTCCGGATGAGGCAGGTAAGCTGCATCAAAGAAATCTCAACAATTTGGCCACTTAAACAAGACCTGAAAAATGATAACCTCAGTAGACATGCCAACACAGATGAGGGGAACTGCATGGGTCCCCACCCTTCTATGAAGAGCTATAGGCAATTAAAAACTGCTTAAGGATAGAGAATTAGTCTTCCCTAAAGACAAACACCCTCATGGTTAGCCAATCCTGAGTGTGGTCAGCCCTAAAAAATATTATAACAAGCAACAATAAAAGGGTTCATCAACATTTATGTAATACACATTGTATAATATTATAAAAGATATGTATATATCAAAGTATCCTTATTTGCAGATGATATATAATCAGGGAAACAATACCTTTCACAATAGCCCCCAAAATTATCTTGGGTAATCTAACCGAACAAGTGAAGGACATGCATAATAAAATCTTTAAGGTATTGCAGAAAGAAATTGAAGAACACAGAAGATGGAATGCACTCCCATGTTCATGATTCCATAGGATTAATATTGTGAAAATGGCTATCCTACAAAAAGTAATCTCCAGATTCAATGCAATCCCCATCAAAATTCTAACACAATTCTTTAGAGAAATTTAAAAAACAATCTTCACCTTCATAAGGAAACAAAACAACAAAAATGGGATAGTTAAAAGCAATCCTGAATAATAAAAGAGGTGCTGGAGGTATGACCATCCCAGATTTCAAGTTCTACTAGAGAGGTATAGTAATAAGAAAGCATATTATTGACATAAAAGCCAACATGTTGATTAATGGAACAGAATCGAAGACACAGATGTTTCCACATACTTCCAGAACCTGATTTTTGACAAAGAATCAAAAAATACACATAGAGAAAAGACAGCATCTTCAACAAATGGTGCTGGTCCAACTGCATAGGTGTGTGTAGAATAAGGAAAATATCTATCACCCTGCACAAAATTCAGCTTCATATGGATTAAGGACTTCAACATAAGGCCAGATACCCTGAATCTGACAGAACAGCAAGTGGGGAATAACCTTGAACTCATGCCACAGGAAAAGACCTTCAGAACAGAATGCCAATAACACAGGCAAAAGACCAACAATTAATAAATGGGACCTCAGGAAACCGAGAAGCTTCTGTAGAGAAAACAAGACCATCATTTGAACAAAGTGGCAGCCTCCTGAGTGGGAGAAAATTTTATCAAGAGAACAAATAACACAATTTTACTGATTGTGTGGCAGAGGGCCCAGCTCAATGTTGGGGGGGGGGGTGCCACCCTGTGCTATTGGTTCTGGGTTCTATAAGGAAACAGGCTGAGTAAGTCAGGAGGACAAGCCAGTAAGCAGCAGCCCTCCATGGCCTCTGCATCAGCTCCTGTCTCCAGATTCCTGCCCTGCTTGAGTTCCTGTCCTAGCTTCCTTCAGTGACAGACTATGATGTGGAACTATAAGTCATAAAAACCCTTTCCTCCCCAACTTGCTCTTGGTTATGGTGTTTTATTATAGCAAAAGTAACCCTAACAAGGACAGAAGTTGGTACCAGGATAATGGGGTACTGCTATGACAGACCTGACCATGTTGTTTTGGGGCAGGATTGTGGAAAGTCTTTGGAACTTTGGGCCACAAAAGTCATTGAGTTTTGAGAGCTCAGTGAGCTGTTTTGTAGGAGCTTGGAAGATAAGAATATTTAGAATGGTGCAGAAGATGGAGGCCTGGCTTGTGAAGTTTCAGAGGAAAGCAAATAATCTACTGGGCCATTTGTGTGAAGAATCTGTGGTGACTGACCATCTGAAGCTGAAGAATCAGCTATGATTAACAAGAGGCAAGAAACACTCAAGTAAAACCTTTGCTTTGCTGGGACCATGGATGCTGATCAGGTGGGACTGAAGAATGTGCTGTGATTAAGAGACCAGCATCACTGAGGTGAAATCTTCAAGGAAATGTTCTCTGAGAGTTATCGCGCAGAAGCTATGTTCTAGAGGTGGCCTAGGTTGTACCTTGTGCTGGAAGCCAAACTTGGTCATGTGTAAGAGTCACCCAGGTGCCCTTTGAAGGCATGAAAGAGTCACAGAGAGAGGTGCTGAGGCTTGGCATTGTGAGAGGTCAGAAGAGGCCACTGGTGAAGGTGCAACCTCCATAGCAGTTGAAGCCCCAGATCATGAAGAAACGTTGAGGCTTGGCACCATGAGGAGAGAGCCCAGGAGAGGCTATTGGTGAAAGTGCAGTCCAGTTGCAGCAAGAAACAGCCCAGCATTTGGGGGATGGCAGTACCATGGGATGACCACCAAGAACAGCATCAGCAGTGGAGTGGAGCCAGCTGGAACCTAGAAGACAAGCTGTGTGTGCTACAGAAGGCTAGTCAGACAAGTGACCCAAGTCCTTTGGAAGAACAAAAGACCTTGAGTGGATCCCAGACATTGGACGCCAAATTACGTGCAGAGTTGGAGTCTGGTTTTGCTTTGAATTGACTGTGATTGTGTCCTGATTCTTCCCTTTTGAAGCAAGAAAGTACTTAATTTATCTATCTATCTATCTATCTATCTATCTATCTATCTATCTATCATCTACCTATTTCTTTATTTTTACAGGAGCCCACAGTTAAAAGACTTTAAACTTTTAAAATGGAGATTTTGGAGTTTTACAGAGACTTTAGATATTTTTTAAGAGACAACTTTTAAAGTGTTTAAATTTGTAAGACCGGGACTTTTTAAGTTTGTAAAATGTTTTATATTGTGATGTCTTTATTAATGTGTGATCTTAGGGGTGAACAAGAAAGGAAAGGTTGTCACTTAACAGTGATGTGTTTATGTGTCAACTTGACATGGAGTCAGTTGTGCTGGCTAGATTTATGTCAACTTGACATAAGGTAGAGTCATCTGAGAGGAGGAAACCTTGAGAAAATGCCTCCAAGAGATCAAGCTGTAGGCAAGCCTGTAGAGCATTTTCTGAATTAGTGATTGATGGGGATGGCCAGGCCCATTGTGAGTGATGCTATGCCTGCACTGTTGGTCCTGGGTTCTAGAAGAAAGCAGGCTGAGCAAACCCCGTGGAGCAAGCCAGTAAGCAGCACCCCTCCATGGCCTCTGCATCAATTTCTGCCTCCAGGTTCCATCCCTGTGTGAGTTACTGTCCTGGCTGGTGGTGATATATTGTGTACCCTAATAAACTTGCCTGACGATCAGAGGACAGAGCCAGCCACTAGATTAGACACAGAGGTCAGGCAGTGGTGGCACATACCTTTAATCCTATCACTGGGAAGCAGAGTGAGTTCAACTCTGTGAGTTTAAGGCCACACTGGAAACAGAGCCAGACAGTGGTGGCACACACCTTTAATTCCAGCACTGGGAAGCACACATGCCTTTAATCCCAGGAAGTCATGTCTGGGTAAAGAGAGATATATAAGGCATGAGGAAACAGGAACTCACTCTCTTTAGACTGAGGATTTCCCTAGAGGTAAGAATTAGTGGCTGGCTGCTCTGCTTCTCTGATCTTTCATCTTTCACCTTGATATCTGGCTCTGGGTTTTTATTATAAGACCATTTAAGATTCAAACAATATCTGGCATCCAACTTGTGGGGCACGAATTCATGAAAAAGCCTCTTGCCTGTAGCCTTGCAGGCCCTGGCTCTGGCCTGAGCTGCACACAGCTGAAGTCTCCGCCCCACATGGGCCAGAGTCTCTAACCTGCTGGCTAAGTTTCTGTTGCAGCCTCTCTGCAGCAAACTCCCCAGGCTCAGGCTCAAAACACACCAGAATTAGCTGCTTTTAGACGTTCCCCCATACAAACAGCTAGCTCTATCCTCTGATCTTCAGGCAAGCTTATTAGGGTACACAATGTATCACCACACTGGCTTCCTTCAGTGATGGACTACAATGTGGAAGTGTAAGCCAAACAAACCTTTTCTCTCCAATTTGCTTTTGGTCATGGTGTTTCATCATAGCAATAGCAACTCTAGTAAACTAGGACAGAATTTTTGTTTTGTTTTAGTATTTTTTGTCTCATTAGTTTTTAAATGTTGGTTGGTTGGTTGGTTTTTATATTTGTTTGTTTTTTAGTGTGGTAGTTTGAATGTAATTGGCCCCCATAATCTCATAGGGAGTGGCACTATTAGGAGGTTTGGCTTTGTTGGAGTGGGCATGGCCTTGTTGGAGGAAGTGTGTCACTGTGGAGCGGGCTTTGAGATTTCCTATGCTCAGAATACAGCCCAGTGTCTCAGTCAACTTCCTGTTGCCTGCAAAATGTAGGACTCCCAGCTACTCCTCAAGCACTGCATCGGCCTGTAGGCCCTCATGCTCCCTGCCATGATGATAATGGACTGAACCTCCAAAACTGTAAGCCAGCCCCAATTATATGTTTTCCTTATAAGAGTTGCTGTGGTCATGGTGTCTCTTCACAGCAATAGAAACCCTAACTAAGACATTGAAAGAGAGAGAGAGAGAGAGAGAGAGAGAGAGAGAGAGAGAGAGAGAGAGAGGACATGAAGTTGGGTGGATAGGGGGGGTGGAGAGGACCTGGAAGGAGTTGCAGTAGGGGAAAATATATGATCAAAATATACTGTATACAAATTATTGAAAAAAAAGGAATAAGAGGCCATGAATTTGGAAGGGAGTGAGAGGGGGACATAGAGAGGAGCTGCAAGGGGCGGGGGAGATGATACAATTATATTTTAACCAAATTTAAATTTTTAATTTAAAAAATTATTAAAAGTAGCCAGAAAACACAAGAGCACATGTATTGTGGGCACAAGTGTCTTTAACAGTGAATTAAGAGAGAATAATTCTGTGCAATCTTTCCCAGAAAATGGATAAGGAAGGGACATTTTCTAATGCGTGTTATGAGGCTGGCTATACCCTTATTGAAAAATAGTAAAAGGCCTTCTAAGAATACTACACACCCAAATCCCACATGAACCTAGAAAGAAAATGGTCAATAATATTTCAGCAGCAATATGTGAAAATGATGAAGACGATGACATGATATAGCTGTGTGGGGTCTCCCAGTAGTGCAGGATGGCGGACCATTTGAGAATCAGTTAATGTAATTAGATTTTTAAAAACCAATTCACATCATTTAATTTCCTTTTTTACATTTATTTACTGTATGTACGTGTGTGTGCATGTGTATGTGTATGCATGTGTGTGCATGTGTGTGTGCATGTATTTGTATGTGTATGTGTGTATGTGTGTATGTGCGTGTATGTGTGTGTGTGTGTGTGTGTGTGTGTGTGTGTGTGTGTGTATGTGTGTGTGTACATGTGCCATGGTATATGAGTGGAAGTCTGAGGACAGCTTTTGGGAATAGGTTCTCTCCTTCCTCATCCAGGTTCCAAGAATCAAACTTAGGTCGTCAGGCTTGGCAACAAGCACCTTTAATCACTGGCCATCTTGCTGAACCCTTACCTGCTCTCTTCAACTTTTAGTGGCCAGTTCTATGAAAAAAGAAAAATGCTTAAAAGTTATAAACTTGGAAACAAAGAAATAAAACTGCTTTTATTCCTAAATTACATAAGTACACACATATATATACATATATATGCATACATACATACATACATATATATATCTCCTAAAAAAAATCCTCAAAAAAGCCATTGGAACTAAATGAGGTTAGCAAGCTCATAGCATGCAAGAGTTAGTTTATTAAAACAGCATTGTTCCTACAAACAACTGATGAGTAACTTTAATTGACACAACTTAGAATCGCCTGGGGAAAGAATCTTAATGAAGGATTGTCCACATTGAGTTGGCTTTGAGCGTATTTGTAGGGGGTTGTCTTAATTTATGTGGGAGGGTCCAGCCTACTGTGGGTGCCTCCAGGCAAGGAGTCCTGAGCTGTGTAGGAAAAGAGAAAGACAGCTGAACACGAGCAAGCGAAAATGCATGCAATAAATCCTCTCCCTTCTTACTGCAGCTGTGATGCGGACAGTTGTTTCAAATCCCTTTCTTCTTGACTTCCCTGGTAGGATGGGCTGTCATTGACATTGTGGGCCAAAAGAAATCCTTTCTCCCTATGTTTCTTTATCACAGCTACAAAAATGATACTAGAATACTTGGAAACTGAAATAAAATGACCTAAGAATATGAACTGCTTATACATTTATAAATCTGATACTAATATGCAAATTTGTATACTCGTAACAGTGGTGTTATTTAAAACAAACAAAGAGGTACACATGTTCATGGACTGGAAGGTGCAACATTGTCAAGATTGTCTTCTTATGAACTTTTTATCTGTAAGACCAAACATCATCACACACAAATTTCTAGTAGGATTTGCAGAAACAGACAGGTTTGTTTGAAAACACGTGACACTGCTCCTCAACTGGTAACCTGGGCTACAAGGATCCCACTGTCTCTTGTTCACCCCTTCTTTTAACTTTTCCCTCCTGCAGAACAGGAAATTGAGCTACACGGTTATAGTCCCCTTCCCAAGATAGCACCTGCCCTCTGTCCCCTAGAACCATGGCGATGCTTGTACAGAAACGTATGAATATGTGATTAGGAATGAAGAAGTTTATCAGTTTCCCTAGGAAGAAGAATATACACCAACATAGAATGGATGGACTATCTGAGGAGAAGTCAAGAATTCAAGAAAGACCAGACAATTTCCATTCAACACTTATTCACAGAACACCTGCCATAAGCCAGCCTCTGGAAATGCAATGGTGAACAATTCAGGTATGGCCTCTGTCCTCATGAGCCCTAAAATAGCATAGCAGAATAGTGTAGAATAGTGGAGAATGCTTCAGAGTAGAGATCTGAACCAGGGACCCTAAAGCTCAATTCTGAAAGTCTACAAATCTTAGATTCGAAGAAGAAGAAGAAAATTCCCCTTCTCTTCTAATAAAAAAAAATGTGTCTTGTATGCCCAGTTTGTGGCTTGGCAATGATTGACTGAGGGCAAAAGAATAAAGAATCCCAACACCCATAAAAGCATCCTCCAGAAAAAAAAAAGAAGAAGAAGAAAAAGAAGAAGAAAGAAGAAAGAAAGAAAAGAAAAAAATTGCATGTCGTCCTTGTTAATTAAATCCATCTTGTACACGAGAGCTCCTTGCATCTCTGCCAGAGGGAAATACCGAACACATGGTCTCAGGCCACTCTTATCCTTAGGAAAACTTGGAAGGCACGCTGTCAAAAAAAAAAAAAAGACACAAATCTGTTTCCAGGAAAGTTAGCCTATGGGCATTGTCCCTTCCCCAGGCTCTGGATAATGCATCTCTGCTGGAAACTGAGGCAGCTATGGAACAACCCAAACTAGAGTGAGAAGATGGCTTGGTGTGAGAGCAGTCTAGACTCATTCCTCTAAGAACTACTACAGAACTAGGAAAATAAGATGATCTTAGATACACGGTTTACGCACAGCAGGCCAACAGGGAGGTATCTGCCCACCGGAACAAACTTGCTAGAATTGGGATGGCGATGGGCAAGGGACAAAGTTGACCATTTTGCAGGTGGTTTAATTCTATTCCTTTATTGGCATCATCTCCATTGCTTCTTCCCAATGGCACTCTTTGGGTCTGGGGGTGAATGTCTGGTCACAGTCCTGGATTCTGAGAGCAGACCTTCAGAATACTAAGTGAATGGTCAGCAAACTGTGGTTTGCTTCACCCGTTGACTGCCCTTCCAAATATGTTTTAGAGCTTGTTTGTGGCCTCTATATCTCTGCTCATGCTTTTCCTTCCTCAAGTGTTCCCTGCTTTCTCATCCTGTGGAATGCCTACTTTTCTTTGCAGCGTATGCCAAGTACTGTTTTTTTCTTTGTAGTGTGTGTGTGTGTGTGTGTGTGTGTGTGTGTGTGTGTGTGTGTATTGCATGTGAGCAGGTTCCTAAAGAGACCAGAAGAGGATGCTGGGTCCCTCAGAGCTGGATTTCTCGAACTCTGGCCCTCGGCCGTAGCAATAAGTGCTCTGATTGCTATTTCTGAGCCATCGCTCCAGACCCCGAGTGCTACTTCATTCATGAAACTTTTCTCTATTCCAATTAATACCTCTTCCTTAGCATTCTAAGTGGCAAATATTTTATCTTTTATTAAATATATGTGCCTACAAAGTTTGGGATTTGTGTTGTAAACTGTAGGTATGTGAGGATACGGTATGTGTAAGTGAGTGCAGATGTCCAGGGAGGAGGCAGAGACGTCAAATCGCCTGGAGCTGGTGGTTATGAGTCCCCCAACATGGGTACTGGGAGCCAAACTCCAGTTCTCTGCAAGAGAAGTGTGTGCTCTTAACCACTGAGACATCCCTTCAACCCTGAATACAAACGTTACGAAACTGGACTGTTGGAGTAGACCTGTGAACACTGGTCTTCCTTACTCTTCTCTGTACCTCATCTCATCTTTCAAGGAAGGCCTGGTTCCTCCCAGCTACCCTGTATCTGCACAGT
The DNA here is from genome assembly GCA_902168425.1 of Peromyscus attwateri. Lineage (NCBI taxonomy): Eukaryota > Metazoa > Chordata > Mammalia > Rodentia > Cricetidae > Peromyscus > Peromyscus attwateri. The sequence continues at coordinate 1,294 of CABHPP010136114.1, read as the reverse complement.
GTAGGGTTAAGAACAAATGAGGATAGTGTTGACGAAACAGTTCTGGTAGCAATCCAGGCTAACATTCAAAACCTCTCCCATTCTAGGGAGAGATCATATCTCTCTCATATTCTCCCTGAGGTCACTAAAGACCTTTCTGTCCCAATAATCTAAATCAAACATTAAGGAAACCAAACTCACATTAAGTGATGCTTAATTTACTATAAATCGTTGGGAAATAGGCAGTTCCATTTAAAGTGAGTTTTCCAAATCATTGGTGCTTATTCATTAAAATAAAAAAATAATAATTTACAAAAACACATTCCTAGAAGCATTTAAAATACCTATGAAAAAGTCCAAAAAAGGCTGTCTATAGGACTGACATCCATGAGAGAGAGTTGGGAGATTAGAAAGCAGCCATGTGAGGAAACTGACTTCTTATTGTGCATCCTCCTGTGTTTGTAAACTTTGAACCACACAACCTTCTATTTACTGACCTAAAATTAATAACAGCCAGGTATAGTTTCACGTGCCTGTAATCACAGTACCTGGAATGTGGAGTAAGGAATTCAAAGATAGCCTGGACCACAAAGAATCCAAAGCCAGCCTGACCCAAATAGTAGATCTTGTCTCAAAAAGTCAAGGGCTGGGGATATAGCTCAGTGGGTGCGCACATGCTAAATATATTCAAGGCCCTAGGTTCAAATCCTAGTACTGAAAAACTATAAATAATGGTTTACCTTGCATCCTTAAATAGAGGTGATGAACCTAATGTCTGTTCTTTCTGAACTAAGGGTTACTGTCTTTCTCGACAGCCTACAGAATGGGAAAAGATCTTCACCAACCCCATATCTGACAGAGGGCTGATACCCAGAATATATAAAGAACTCAAGAAATTAGACATCAAAATGCCCAACAGTCCAGTTAAGAAATGGGCTAGAGAGCTAAACAGAGAATTCTCAACAGAGGAAGCTCAAATGGCTGAAAGACATTTAAGGAATTGCTCAACATCCCTAATCATCAGGGAAATACAAATCAAAATGGCTCTGAGATACCACCTTACACCTGTCAGAATGGCTAAGATCAAAAACACTGAAGACAGCTTATGCTGGAGAGGATGTGGAGCAAGGGGAACTCTCCTCCACTGTTGGTGGAAATGCAAGCTTGTACAGCCACTTTGTAAATCAATATGGTGCTTTCTTAAAAAATTTGGAATCAACCTCCCCCAAGACCCAGCTATACCACTCTTGGGCATAAACCCAAGGAATGCTCAATCATACCACAAGGGCACATGCTCAGTTATGTTCATAGCAGC
>CABHPP010136112.1:0-43383 GCA_902168425.1 Peromyscus attwateri | reverse complement strand
TATATGTTCATAGGTGTGCGGATTAATGTCAGGGTCTTCAATTCGATTCCATTGGTCCACAAGTCGGTTTTTATGCCAGTACCAGGCTGTTTTTATTACTGTAGCTCTATAGTAGAGCTTGAAGTCAGGGATCATGATGCCTCCAGAGGTTGTTTTATTGTACAGGATTCTTTTGGCTATCCTGGGTTTTTTGTTTTTCCATATGAAGTTGAGTATTATTCTTTCCAGGTCTGTGAAGAATTGTGTTGGTATTTTGATGGGGATTGCGTTGAATCTATAGATAGCTTTTGGTAAAATTGCCATTTTTACTATGTTAGTCCTGCCTATCCATGAGCACGGGAGATCTTTCCATTTTCTGACATCTTCTTCAATTTCTTTTTTCAGGGACTTGAAGTTCTTGTCATATAGGTCCTTCACTTGCTTGGTTAATGTTATCCCAAGGTATTTTATGTCATTTGTGGCTATTGTAAAGGGTGATGTATCTCTGATTTCCTTCTCAGCCTGTTTGTCAGTTGTATATAGGAGGGCTACTGATTTTTTTGAGTTGACCTTGTATCCTGCTATGTTGCTGAAGGTGTTTATAAGCTGTATCAGTTCGTTGGTTGAATCTTTGGGGTCACTCAAGTATACTATCATGTCATCTGCAAATAGGGAAAGCTTGACTTCTTCCTTTCCCATTTGTATCCCCTTAATCTCCTTATGCTGTCTTATTGCTCTGGCTAGAACTTCAAGTACTATATTGAATAAGTATGGGGAGAGTGGACAGCCTTGTCTCGTTCCTGATTTTAGTGGAATTGCTTTGAGTTTCTCTCCATTTAGTTTGATGTTGGCTGTTGGCTTGCTGTAAATTGCCTTTATCATGTTGAGGTATGTTCCCTGTATTCCTGATCGCTCCAAGACCTTTATCATGAAGGGGTGTTGGATTTTGTCAAATGCCTTTTCTGCATCTAGTGAGATGATCATGTGGTTTTTTTCTTTCAGTTTGTTTATATGGTGTATTACATTGACGGACTTTCGTATGTTGAACCACCCTTGCATCCCTGGGATGAAGCCTACTTGATCATGGTGGATAATTGTTTTGATGTGTTCTTGGATTCTGTTTGCCAGTATTTTATTGAGTAGTTTTGCATCAATGTTCATGAGGGAGATCGGTCTGTAGTTCTCTTTCTTTGTTGTATCCTTGTTTGGTTTAGGAATCAGGGTAATTGTAGCCTCATAGAAGGAGTTTGGTAATGTTCCGTCTGTTTCTACTGTGTGGAACAATTTAGAGAGTATTGGTATTAAGTCTTCTTTGAAGATCTGGTAGAATTCTGCGCTGAAACCATCTGGCCCTGGGCTTTTTTTGGTTGGGAGACTTTTAATGACTGTTTCTATTTCCTTAGGAGTTATTGGACTATTTAAATAGTTTATCTGGTCTTGATTTAACTTAGGTATGTGGTACCTATCCAGAAAATTATCCATTTCTTTTAGATTTTCCAGTTTTGTGGAATAGAGGTTTTTGAAGTATGACCTGATGATTCTCTGGATTTCCTCAATGTCTGTTGTTATGTCCCCCTTTTCGTTTCTGATTTTGTTAATCTGGATGTTCTCTCTCTGTCTTTTGGTTAGTTTGGATAAGGGCTTGTCTATCTTGTTGATTCTCTCAAAGAACCAACTCTTTGTTTCATTGATTTTTTGTATTGTTCTCTTTGTTTCTATTTTATTGATTTCAGCTCTCAATTTGATGATTTCCTGGCGTCTATTCTTCTTGGGAGACTTTGCTTCTTCTTGTTCTAGAGCTTTCAGGTGTGCTGTTAAGTCCCTAGTGTGAGATTTCTCCAACTTCTTTATGTGCGCATTTAGTGCTATGAATTTCCCTCTTAGCACTGCTTTCATAGTGTCCCATAGGTTTGGGTATGTGGTGTCTTCATTTTCGTTGATCTCTAGGAATTCTTTAAACAGGATTGTGTGACTCTGAGTGAAATTTAAATGCCGGGAACGGAAAACCAGCTCTCTGAAGGAAAAGTTCAGAAGAACTAAGTCATTTCTCCAGTTTCTTGTTTGTGTTTTTAAAATAAACAGGGCAAACAAATAGACTATAAAGTTCACAAAATATAAGAACAAAAATTAGTGTTCAATATCATTGAATATGTGTGTGTGTGTGTGTGTGTGTGTGTGTATGTGTACAAACATCTATAATCACATTAGTTATACTGCTGTATGTTGGATATATTTCATACAAAAGTTTTAGTGACTTTTTCAAGATATTGTGAAATACAGAAAGCTTAGTTAATAGTTACAAAAAACTCTAAAATTTGTTTGAAAAATGGTGTTTTCTATATATGAAAGATATGGTAAATAGAGTTTAACAGAATGAGGAAAGACAGCTGCCTGGTATGCATGTGACCTCAGGGGTTTCTAAATTAGCAGTTATGAAATCCTCACTACAAAGTCTTTGATAATTAAGAATAAGTACACTTGGGACTGGAATAATTACAAACTTGTAGCTCTGATGAGATAATTTGGATAATGAAATCAGAGAAATATACAAATTTAACCTCAATCAACAGGGGAAAACACCTTAAACATAACCCAGAAATGTGCTATCTTGATCAGTATCCAGCACTCTAATTCAGTTTGTATGAAAACCAATCTTCCAAATACATTATGTAGTTCAGATGCTCAAGATAATTCCTGTTGAAGATTACCAGGTAACCCAAAATCACTTAGCTAAGGCTTTGTTAATTATGATATGTGGTTTCTAGACTTTTGTGTTAAGGAGTTAATAAAGCAAGTAACAAAGGAGGGAGAAACATAACGCTCTATTCTGTTTCTGTCAGTCATCTATTATCGTCTTTGCAGTTTCAAAGGTGGTTCCAAAAATTCCCAACAAGCTTTCATTCTGCTGTTCTCACACTCTTCACAGGACTCAGTCTACTTATTCATAATCAGAAATCACTCCTACTCATAGTGTCTGACTAGAAAACTAGGTTTGAATTTCACTTATATTTTTGTGGCTATATCCTATAAAAGATATGAACATAAGGGAAACTAGTGTCTCAATAATATTGAACTTGGTTGGCTAACAAAAAGATTTCTAAAACTATTCTCTAGTTTAAAAAAAAATAGGTTGAGAAGCCCTAGAGACCAGGCAGCAGCATCCTCCCCACGCTAACCATCCCCACCCGCATCAGCAACCACCAGAGCCTTAGACCCCACCCGTACCAATTGGAGATTGAGATGCGTAGATGCCAGTGCAAGAATATGTTCAACAACATAAAGAGAAATATGGCACCATCAGAAACTAGTGATTCAACAGCAGCAAGACCTGAACATTCCCATGCAGATGAAGCAGAAGAAAACAACCTTAAAATTAATATTATGAAGATGATAGAGGCCCTTAAAGAAGAAATGAAAAATTCACTTAAAGAAATGGAGGGATAGATAAATAACAAATTGGAAGAAATCAATAAATCTCTTAAAGAAATTCAAGAAAAATACAATCAAACAGGTGAAAAAAACAGTTCAGGACTTGAAAATTGAAATAAAGTCAGTAAAGAAAAATAAACCAAGGGAATGCTTGAAATGGAACATCTGGGTAAATAAACAGGAACTACAGATGCAAGCATAACCAACAAATATAAGAGATGGAAGACAGAATTTCAGGCATTGAAGATACTACAGAGGAAATAGATTCATCAGTCAAAGAACATGTTAATCCAACAAATTCTTAGCCTAAAACATCCAGGAAATCTGGAACACCATGTAAAGACCAAAACTAAGAATAATAGGGATAGAAGAAGGAGAAGAATTCCAGCTCAAAGGCGTAGAAAATGCATTCAACAAAATCATAGAAAACTTTCCATACCAAAAGAAAGAAATGCCTATGAAGGTACAAGAAGCATACAGAACACCAAATAGACTGGAACAAAAAATTTCCCCTCACCACATAATAATCAAAACACTAAAAATACAAAATAAAGAGAGAATATTAAGAGCTACAAATGAAAAAGGCCAAGTAACATATAAAGGTAGCCTAACAGAATTACATCTGACTTATCAATGGAAACTCTGAAAGCCAGAAGGTCCTGGATAGACATTTTGCAGACACTAAGAGACCACGGATGCCAGCCCAGCAAAACTGCTATCTCTAGCAAAACTTTCAATCAACATAGACAGAGAAAACAAGATATTCCTCAACATAATCAGATTTAAACATTACTTATCCACAAACCCAGCACTACAGAAAGTAATAGAAGGAAAATTCCAATCCAAAGAAGTTAGCTGCACCCACCAAATATGGGCAATAGATAACCTCATACCAGCAAATGCTAAAGAAGGCAAACACATACAACACTAATAACAACAAAGAACCCAAAATAACAGGAATGAACAATCCCTGGTCATTAAGATCTCTTAATATCAATGGATTCAATTCACCTATAAAAAGACACAGGCTAGCAGAATGGATATGAGTTCAAGATCCATCCTTCTGCTGCATATAAGAAAAACATCTCATCCTCAAAGACAGGCACTACCTCAGAGTAAAAGGCTGGGAAAAGACATTCCAATCAAATGGACTTAAGAAGCAAGCTGGTGTAGCTTTCCTACTATCTAACAAAATACACTTGAACCTAAAATCAATAAAAAGAGGTAGGGAAGGACATACTCATCACAGGAAAGATCCACCAAGAAGAAGTTTTAATTCCAAACATTTATGCCCCAAATACAAGGGCACCCACATATGTAAAAGAAACATTACTAAAGCTTAAATCACAAATAAAACCCCACACGTTAATAAACTTCAACACTCCACTCTCACCATTGGAAAGATCTGCCAGATCAAAACTTAACAGAGAAATTAGAAACCTAACAGATGTTATGACTCAAATGGACTTAACAGATATCTACAGAGCATTCCACCCTGGTAAAAAATAATATACTTTCTTCTCAGCACCCCATGGAACCGTCTCTAAAATTGACCACATACTTAGTCACAAAGCAAATCTGAACAGATACAAAACAATTGGAATAACCTCCTGTATTCTATCCGACCACCATGGCTTAAAGTTAGATTTCAACAACAACAAAAATTACAGAAAGCCTACAATCTCATGGAAACTGAATAGTGCTCAACTGAATCACCAATGGGTCAAGGAAGAAATAAAGAAAGAAATTAAAGATGTCCTAGAATTCAATGAAAATGAATGTATTATATACACAAACTTATGGGACACTATGAAAGCAGTTCTAAGAGGAAAATTCATATCACTAAATGCCCACATAAAGAAGTTGGAGAAATCTCACACTAGTGACTTAACAGCACACCTGAAAGCTCTAGAACAAAAAGAAGCAAAGTCACCCAGGAGGAATAGATGCCAGGAAATAATCAAATTGATAGCTGAGTTTAATAAAATAAGAAAAAAGAGAACAACACAAAGAATCAATGAAACAAAGAGTTGGTTCTTTGAGAAAATCAACAAAATAGACAAGCCCTTATCCAAACTAACCAAAAGGCAGAGAGAGAACATACAATTAACAAAATCAGAAATGAAAAGGGGACTTAACAACAGACAATGAGGAAATCCAGAGAATCATCAGGTGATACTGTACTCCACAAAACTGGGAAATCTAAAAGAAATGGACAATTTTCTGAATAGGTACCACAAACCAAAGTTAAGTCAAGACCAGATAAACAATTTAAATAGAACAATAACCCCTAAGGAAATAGAAACAGTCATTAAAAGTCTTCCAACCAAAAAAAGCCCAGGACCAGATGGTTTCAATGCAGAATTCTATCAGATTTTCAAAGAAGAGCTAATACCAAGACTCTTCAAATTGTTCCACACAATAGAAATGGAAGGAACATAACCAAACACTTTTTATGAGGCTACAGTTACTCTGATTCCCAAACCACACAAAGATGCAACAGAGAAGTACAGACCAATCTCTCCCATGAACACTGATGCAAAATCACTCAATAAAATGTTGGCATTGAAATCCAAGAACAAAATATAGTAGTTTGACTACTCAGCTCAATGTTTTCAAAAAGAGCAGAAATTATTCATGTTCAACAATAAATAACATCTTGTATCATAACGGGATATTGCAAATGTCCGACAATTCACCTTGGTATGGTATTATCAACACATTTATCTATATTATAAGGATTTTGGGAGATTTTACATGTTTACTTTGGGACGAGGTAAGTCATAAAGATTTCATAGATGTACATGTCCCTGAGGTTTTATCACATGAATATACTAGAATAACCCATACAATAGTCACATAATAAAACTTTTACATCAGGATGCAAAAATCCCCCTATCATGGAACCTCATAGTCTTTTCTTAATACCAAGACTTAATGTAGCTCTCTGCATCACTCTCATTTAAATTTTCAGTTTTACAAGCATAGGACAATTTTTTACGTAGCCCTTGTGATTGACTTTGAGGTTTTACTGAGAATAAAATCATTAAGGTTTTTGTTAAGCCAAAATGAGTGTGAGCCATTTGTTCTTAATTTGTGCAAAAGTAGTAGTCCATTGTGTATCTATCAAAAGAAGAGACTTTATCCATGTATTCAATATGAAAGACCTCTGCATCATTTAAGTTGGTGGATAGTACCATCATGTTATATTATGCACATATTTTTTCTGTGAATATTTTGTCAATTTTTCTATTACTTAGTAAAGTTTTATCATTTTTATAATCAAATATTATCTTTTAATAAAACTACCAAGATTTCTTTATAAACTAAAAAAAAGAAAGAAAAAGAAATCCAAGAACACATCAAAAAAATTATCCACCATGATCAAGTAGGCTTCATCCCAGAGATGCAAGAATGGTTCAATATACAAAAATCTGTCAATGTAATACATCATATAAACAATCTGAAAGAAAAAAACCACATGATCATTTCATTAGATGTTGAAAAGACCTTTGACAAAATCCAACACCCCTTCATGATAAAGGTCTTTAGAGAGATCAGGAATACAAGGAACATACCTAAACGTAATAAAGGCAATTTACAGCAAGCCAATATCCAGCATTAGATTAAATGGAGAGAAACTCAAATCAATTCCACTAATATCAGGAACAAGACAAGGATGTCCCCTCTCCCCACATTTATTCTATATAGTACTTGAAGTTCTAGTTAGAGCAATAAGACAACAAGAGGAGATCAAGGGGATACAAATTGGAAAGGAAGAAGTCAACTTTCACTAATTTCAGATGATATGATAGTATACATAAGTGACCCCCAAAAAATTCTACCAGGGAACTCCTACAACTGATAAATACCTTTAGTAATGTGGCAGGATACAAGATTAACTAAAAAAAATCAGTAACCCTCCTATATACAAATGATAAATGGGCTGAGAAAGAAATCAGAGAAACATCACCCTTTACAATAGCCACAAATAATATAAAATACCTTGGGGTAACTCTAACTAAGCAAGTGAAAGACCTGTGTGACAAGAACTTTAAGTCTCTGAAGAAAGAAATTGAAGAAGATATCAGGAAATGGAAAGATCTCCCATGCTCATGGATAGGTAGGATTAACATAGTAGAAATGGCAATCTTACCAAAAGCAATTTACAGATTCAATGCAATCATCATCAAAATCCCAACACAATTCTACACAGATCTGGAAAGAACAATACTCAACTTGGTTTGGAAAAAATAAACCAGGATAGCTAAAACAACCCTGCACAACAAAGCCATGTCTAGAGGCATCACCACCCCTGACCTCAAGCTCTACTATGAGCTACAGTAATAAAAACAGCTTGGTATTGGCATAAAACCCAACATGTGGACCAATGGAATCGAGTTGAAGACCTAGACTGTGGTGGTATTGTGTTCCCCAAAATATTGTGCACCCTAATAAACTTATCTGGGTTCAGACACAGAACAGCCACAATATTAAACATAGAGGTTAGGCAGTGGTAGCACATGCCTTTAATCCTAGCTTTCCAGAGGCAGAAATCCATCTGTTCAAGGATACAGCCAAGCATGGTGACTCACACCTTTAATCCCAGAAAGCAAGCCTTTAATCCCCAGGAGTGATGGTAGAAAGCAGAAAGGTATATAAGGCGTGAGAACCAGAAACTAGAAGCATTTGGCTGGTTAAGCATTTGGCTGGTTAAGCTTTTAGGCTTTGAGCAGCACAGTTCAGCTGAGATTCATTCTGGATGAGAACAGAGAAGCTTCCAGTCTGAGGAAACAGGATCAGCTGAGGAACTGGCAAGGTGAGGTGGCTGTGGCTTGTTCTGCTTCTCTGATCTTCCAGCATTCACCCCAATACCTAGCTTCAGGTTTGATTTTATTAATAAGAACTTTTAAGATTCCTGCTACACCTAGAAATTAACCCACACACCTATGGACAGCTGATTTTTGACAAAGAAGCCAAAACTGTACAGTGTAATAACAAAAGCATCTTTAACATATGGTGTAGGCATAACTGGACATCAACATGTAGAAGATGGCAAATAGATCCATATCTATCACCATTCACAAAGCTCAAGTCCAAGAGGATCAAAGACCTCAACATAAATCCAGTCACACTGAACCTGATAGAAGAGAAAGTACAAAGAAGTCCGAAGTAGCCTTGAATGCATCTGCACAGGAGATCACTTCCTAAATATAATACCAGTAGCACAGACACTGAGAACAACAATTAATAAATGGGACCTCCTGAAACAGAGAAGCTCCTGTAAGGCAAAAGACACAGTAAATAAGACAAAACCACAGCCTACAAAATGGGAAAAGATCTTCATCAAGCCCACATCTGACAGAGGGCTGACCTCCAAAATATATAAAGAATTCAAGAAACTAGACTTCAAAGTCCTGAACAATCCCATTAAGAAATGGGCTACAGAGCTAAACAGAAAATTCTCAATAGAATAATCTCAAATGGCTGAAAGACATTTAAGGAATTGCTTAACATCCTTAGTAATTAGGGAAATGGAAAGCAAAATAACTCTGAGATACCATCTTACATCTGTCAGAATGGCTAAGATCAAAAACACTGAAGACAGCTTATGTTGAAGAGGATGTAGAGCAAGAGGAACACTTCTCCACTGTCAGTAAGAGTACAAACTTGTACAGCCACTTTGGAAATCAGTATGGCAGTTTCTCAGAAAATTGGGAATCAATCTTCCTCAAGACCCAACTGTACCACTCGTGGGCATATACCCAAGGAATGCTCAATCATACCACAAGGACATATGCTCAACTATGTTCATAGCTACATTATTCATACTAGCCAGAACCTAAAAACAGCCTAGACTCCCTTCAACTGAAGAATGGATAAAGAAAATGTGGCACATATACACAATAGAGTACTAATCAGCAGTAAAAAATCAATGACATCATGAAATTTGCAGGCAAATGAATGGAACTAGAAAATATCATCCTCAGTGAGGTAATCCAGAATCAGAAAGACAAACATGGTATGTACTCACTCATAAGTAGATAGTAGATGTAAAGCAAAGGATAAACTGACTACAATTCAGAGCTCCAGAGAATCTAGGTAACAAGGAGGATCCTAAGAGGGAAACATGAATTGCCCTGGAAAGGGGAACTAGATGAGATCTCCTAAGTAAATGGGATGAGGAGGCTTAATGGAGGGTAGGGGATGGGGCATGAGATCACAAGGGAATAGGATGGTCGAGCTGGAACAGGGACATAGTAGGAGAGCAAGGATAGAGATACTATGATAGCGGTGACATCATGTGGATAAGGAGAAACTTGGAGTGAGGGAAGTTCCCAGGAATCCACAGGGATGACCCCAGTTTAGACTACTAGCAGTAGTAGAAGGGGTGCCTGAGCTGGCTTACCCCAGTGATCAGATTGGTGAATGCCTTAACTGTCATCATAGAGCCTTCATCCAGTAACTGATGGAAGCAGAGATCCATAGACAATTACCAGGCTGAGCATCAGAAGTCCAGTTGAATAGAAAGAAGAGGGATTCTATGAACAAGGAGCATCAAGACCATGATAGGGAAATTTACAGATATAACTAAACCAAGCTAGTGAGAATTCATGAACTTTGGACTGACAACTGTAAAGCCTGCATTGATCTGGACTGTGTTCTCCACATGGCCAAGACAGTTGTATAGCTTGGTCTGTTTGAGGTCCCCTGACAGTAGGAAGAGGATCTATCCCCTGTAGCTTAAGTTTTCCTGCCTGGCCCATGGTCAGGATAAATCTCTTTCACCTGCCAGTCCCACAGCTGCTCAGACCCAACCAAGTAAACACAGAGACTTATACTGCTTACAAACTGTATGGCCGTGGCAGGCTTCTTGCTAACTGTCCTTATATCTTAAATTAATCCATTTCTATAAATCTATACCTTGCCACATGGCTCATGGCTTACCGGCATCTTTACATGCTGCTTGTCCTGGCGGTGGCTGGCAGGCAGTGGCTGGCAGTCTCCTTCTGCCTTCCTGCTCTTTTAATTCTCTCTGTTAGTCCCGCCTATACTTCCTGCCTAGCCACTGGCCAATCAGTGTTTTATTAGCAACACATTTGCCATACAGAACATCCCACAGCAATCCCCAGTGCATGAACTGGCATTTTGGAGCCCATTTCCTATGGTGGAGCACCATGCACAGCTTTGATGCAGGAGGAGGGGCTTGGACCTGCCTCAACTGAATGTTCTGGGCTTTGTTGACTCCCCTTGGGAGGCTACACCTTTTCTGAGGAGGGAATAAGGAGTGCTGTGGGTGAAGGCTAGGTAGGGAGTTAATGAGAGGAGGGTTGAGGGGGGATCTGTGGTTAGTATGTGGAATGAATTAAATGTTTCTCAATAAAAAGAAATTTAAAAAATAATATCCAGGATAATATATCTCCACATATGGTCAGCAGCATTACTGTAGCAGGCCTTGAGTATTTTAACATAGCCAAAGTATAAGAAACAAACCTTAAAGCAGCATTTGTGAATATGATAGAGTTCCTTAAGGAGGAAATGAGTAAATACCTTAAAGAAATCTATAAAAACAGAAACAATAGAAGGAAATGAATAAAACTATTCAAGATCTGAAAGTGGAAATCAGTAAAGAAAACACAAACTGTGGAAAATCTGAAAATGAAAAATTTAGGAACCACAGAGGCAAGCTTCCACCAACAGAATAGAAGAGATGGAAGAGATAGAAATGCAAATCAAAATGACTCTGAGATTGCATTTTACATCTGTCAGAATAGCTAAGATCAAAAAAAAAAAACTAATGACAGCTTATGCTAGAGAATATATGGAGCAAAGGTACACTATTCCACTGGTGGTGGGAGTGCAAATTTGTACAGCCACTTTGGAAACCAATATGGTGGTTTCTCAGAATATTGGTAATCAATCTCCCTCAAGACCCAGCGACACTGCTCTTGTGCACATACCAAAAGGAAGCTCAATCACACCACAAGGACACTAGTTCAACAATATGCATAGCAGTATTATTAGTAATAGCCAGAACTTGGAAACAACCTAGGTCCCTCTCAACCAAAGAATGGATAAGGAAAATGTGGTACATTTACACAATGGATTATTACTCAGCTGTTAAAAACAATGAAGTCATGAAATTTGAAGCAAATGGAAGGAATTAGGAAACATTTTTCTGAGGGAGGTAACTGAGACCCAGAAAGACAAACACGGTATGTATTTACTCTGAAGTGGATATTAGCTGTTAAGTAAAGGATAAACATGCTACAATCCACAGACCCACAGAGGCTAGATAACAAAGAGGGCTGGGGGGGAAGAAGAGATCTCCTGAGTAGACAGGGGGAAAGTGGGGATGGGAACATAAGGAATTGAATTAAGAAGTGGATGGAGGGGGAGAGTAATGAAAGTTTTGACTTGATGGGAAAGCATTTGGGGGTCACGTTGAAACCTGATAGAAGGGAAACTCCCATGAATTGACAAAGATGATCCCAACTAAGAATCCCAGCAGTAGTGAATAGGTAGCCTTAACTGGCCATCTCCTGTAATCAGATTGGTAACTGCCCTAATTGTCAGTGGAAAGCCTCTGTCCATTAACTGACAGAAACAGATGCAGAGATCCACAGCCAAACACTTTACTGAGCTCTAGAAATCCTGTTGATGTAGAGGGAGGAATGATTGTGTGAGCCTTTAGGGTCAGCATCATCACAAGAGAAGCAACAGAAGCCGTTTGCCTACTCAAGGGAGCTCACAGAAAGAGATACCATATAGAGACTGCAGTCTGGTTATCCTTTGTGTTACATACAGTATCCATTTATGAATGAGTATATGCCATGTTTGTCCTTCTGAGTCTGGGTTACCTCACTCAGGATGATATTTTCTAGTTATATCCATTTGCCTAAAAATTTCATGATGTCATTGTTTTTCAGCAGTGTATATGTACCACATTTTCTTTATCCGTTCTTTGGTTGAGGGGCATCAAGGTTGTTTCCAGGTTCTGGCTATTACAAATAATGCTGCTATGAACATAGTTAAGCATGTGTCCTTGTGGTGTGATTGAGCATTTTTTGAGTATATGCCCAAGCATGGTACAGCTGGGTCTTGAGGATGATTGATTCCCAGTTTTCTGAAAAACCACCATATTGATTTCCAAAGTGGCTGTATAAGTTTGCACTCCCACCAAAATTGGAGGAGAGTTCCCCTTGCTCCACATATTCTCCAACATAAGCTGTCATCAGTGTTTTTGATCTTAGCCATTCTGACAGGTGTAAGATGGTATCTCAGAGTCATTTTGATTTGCATTTCCCTGCTTACTAAGGTTGTTGAACAATTTCTTAAACATCTTTCAGCTATTTGAGATTCTTCTGTTGAGAATTCTCTGTTTAGTTCTATTAGCCCATTTTTAATTGGATTGTTCATTAGAAATAATTACAAAAAAGAGAAGTTTTTATCCCTCAAAAGAGAACACTGTGTGTTTTTCTTGTTATGACTGCATCTCATTCCCAGACCCTCTGACCTGCAGAAGGCTGGACCCTCTGTAGCTAAGGATGTGGCTCAGTAAGTACTCTTACTCAATGGAGCAGCCTCACAAACATGTCATATTCATAGGCTGCTAGTACATTTTAATTTTTATAATTTATTATGCAACTGTTTCTTTTGACTTTGGTAATACTTAAACTTAATGAATATGTTCCATTTCTTCTTAATGGACCAGTGCTTCAAAAAACCTTCAGGACTTTGGGTTTAGTTGTTATTCTTTTTTTCAATGCTGATTATTTTTATACCTATTATGATGACAGTACAGATGTTCTTGAAAGTTTGCCATCTGTTTTTTCTGCTATGTTGGCCAAAGTTGTTTGTGTAGTCACTATATTTTCTGAAATCAATGAAAACTAGATATATGCTTACCTCGAAGGACAATTCCTCTCAGCATCTCCAGTCATCCTAACCATTTCTCTCCATTTCTAACAAAATTTAACACACACAGACACTCACACATAGACACACAGACACACAGACACAGACACAGACACAGGCACACGCGCACACACACACACACACACACACACACACGCACGCACGCACGCACGCATGCACATGCACACACACACTGTTGAATCATGGTGAGATTACTATCAAAAGATTGTAGACAAAAAAATAATGCTCTCCAATCAAAGAAGACTTGAGACAGGTTTTTCTGCAAACAAATATGAGTGGTCATGACCCAGAAAAGCAGGTTCAGATTACTCCACATACCATATTTAATCATAGTGATAGATTTATCAGGTTTTTATAGTAAGAACACCAACAAAAAAAGAACATTGCCCATCAAGACACAATTTAAAAACAGAGGATGTGGAGTGGATGGGCAAGTGATATATGGGAGTCAGGGGAGGGGATGGGAAGAGAGAATGGAGGGGAAACTGTGGTCAGTATGTAAAATAAATGGAAAATTTTAATAAAATAAAATAAAAATATGGTGGAAACACTAGATGTTCTGGTTACAGCAAAACAGGGAAGTCTCTACCATACAGGTCCTAAATGAGAGCTGATGTCATTCTTAACGTTTAGATTAGTACCAGGAGGTAGGTTTCTAAGAATACATTTAAATGTTTTGTTTGTTTAAATTTGGGCAATCACAAATATGTTAAACATATGGATGGGCAAATAATGACTGTCAAGGGCATTTGACCATAGTCTACAATATTTTGGGGGGGGGTCAATATCTCTTTTAAAAACATTTGGTGCTTAGGCACAAGCCAAACTATATAATAAAAACCTGAAATGTAACAATAAATCATCATTAGTTATAGTCCACAACTATTGTAACCACAACTGATTAGGTCAAGCCAACTTTAATCTCTTCTTAAAATTATTATTCTTACATGTAGAAATACATAAAAATATATTAGTATAACATGTTGGGTTCATTTGCTGTTGCTTGTATATATATTTTTTTATAAATCACTATGATATAAATAGGATAATAGCATGTATACAATGTAGTATGTGTTCTGTGGTCATTAGAGAACATATGAGTCCTTTTGCATTTGTGTGCCTCACCTTTAAGCATATAGAAGTCACACTTTTCTTGTTACATACATACATACACACAAATATACAAATAAAACCTGTTGAATCTACTTAGTTTCAATTGTATGAATATGCTCTCAGAGCTGAGCATTAGGTATTGGACATAATTGAAACATTCAATCATTTGGCTGAGTAATGTCAAAATATTTCCTAAATGAGAGAAGCAATTTAAACTGCTCTTTGTGTTTTGCTTTCTTATCTGCTCACATTTACTTTTACAATACAAAAGGGTTAGGACGATATTTAATTAAATATATAATCTCCAGTAAATTCTTACATATATTGTCTCAATTAATTTCTTCCTTTGTGAAATACGTGTGTATGGCATTCACATTCATGTTCCACTGCTTCCTCTTAGTTCAGAAGATTTTGTCATGAAATTTCTAAAAATTCAACTGTGTTCAATGAAATGTTTCATTAATATGTATGACTTGGCTTTTTGTGTGTTTACATTTTTTATTTAAGAAATTTTATTATTCATTTTATGTACCAGCACAGATCCCCACCTCATCCCTCCTCATGCTCCTCACCAGGCTCCCCCGACAAACCACCTCCTCTCCCCTCCTCCAAAAGGTAAGGCCTCCCATGGAGTGTCAGCAAAGCTTAGTATATTCAGTTGAGGTGTAAACAAGCCCCTGTATGACTTGGTCTTAATTTCAATTTAATAATGTGTTTATGTTTGAATTTTCTTTCTGAATGAGTATGTTCATCACTACTGCCATCTTCCACTCATATCAGATACTACTTTTTTCCAGTCTTCAAGTAGAAACTGATAATATGTAAATATCTGAGCTCTTAATCTTTCAATGCCATATTAGAACTGCTGAAGTGTCTGACTCCCTGGATTAGTCAACTACTGATCTTTATGAATCTTTACTGTTCACATGTCAATCATTTCACTATCATTTATTATGATATAAGTCAATCTAGTAAATCTTGTTATCCTCTATGGTATATTTTATATAATTTTAAAATGAATATATATTTTATTGTTTCTGTCCTGGAAGAGAACCATGCTGAATATATAAATTAGTTTTAACAAAAACTAAGTTTTCAATTAATAATGCCATCATTATAAGAAAAATAGATATTAAGTTAGATAATAAACTGATTGAAAATAGTACTTATGAAACTTTGAAGGTAGATATGGTGGTACATGGATGTAATCCCAACAAATGAACAGTAGAGGTGAGAGATGGGAAGTCCAAGTTCATCTTTGGCTACATAAGAGTTTGAAAACCTATTCTACATAACATTTTGTCACAAAGATTCAAATAAAAGACAATTAAAATCGCAATACAAAAATAAAAATTACAACACATAAATTCATGTGTATTTTCTGAAGTCAACACTGAACAATGAATATGGTGAAGAATTTTCATAGAAAGTGTATTTCTCAGGTGTAGCTCACTGATGACAAACAGCTATTATGTATAATTATATTTTTGATACTCAAATATGCCATGCTTTATGGATGGAGTAGAAATTAGATTTTATGGTATCCTTAAATGTGTAGTGATGCTTTTTTGTAACTATTAAGGAATATTTTAATGTATTATTGAGATCATTTGAGTTAGATATGTAAGGTCTCAAATGGTGATGGGCAGAAATAATACAAAGAGTGGTGCAATACAGTGAACCCTCAGTGGGCTGGAATTTATCCTTGAAATTATTTGATTTATGGTCTTTAAGGACATGTGTTCCTGGGATGAGAACTGTAATGGCATAATTGTTTCTAATTAGGACTTTAGGAAATTTGGCCCCTGGAGATGCAGACACTATAGAATTTAGCCTATGATAGCCTCCTTCAACACACCTGACCCAGTCAGAAACAGATACCTATGGGTCCTCCTAGAAAGGATCCTACCTGACAAAGGAGAAAGGACTCAGTCTCTCTGCATTTTATGATGACATATCTTCCAACTTTGATATCTAGGTAAGTTACTAGATGTAGTCGTTCTTTGACATCAGCAGGTCATCTAAAGTCTATTAATTAAAGTTTAGAAAGTCAGATTAGGTGTGATCCATCATCTCTTATTCATTTATGGTTAAATTCATCTTAATTCCCACATGTTGATTGTATACTGAAACCATCATTTCCAATGGTGTTTTGTGTCCTTGAATACATCTCTGATGTTTACAATGACCAATATAGCAATGTTCCATTTCTGTCTATTGTCCTAACATCCCCAAATACATTACTTATTTCTAATGAATATATGGTGACTTGTCTTCTTGGTAGGAAAAGCAAAAACAACCCCCTGTACAAAATGGCAGTATGAGAAGACTAGACACTGAGAATTGAGATAGATAATCTTATTTTATTCATTTCTTGTCTTGAAATATCCTCACTATTTTCATTTCAGATTAATTTAAATATAAATAATGAAATCTTTTTATATTCTACTTATAAAATAGGAATCAGTTACAGGTATTAATTGAAAAATGAATACCACAATAAAATTAATAACATATATAACAATATTCTTCCTGTACAGGTAGGTTTTTCCTATCAATGATTTCCCCCATTCACAAAGCATGTGCTGAACTCTAGATCACATTAAGAATATATGAGTCAGATGTTGTATCATGTATATATACCTAATCTCTTCGTCATCCCCTGAAGATAACTTCCACAGCTATACAGTGGGCATCTGTATTAGTACAGTGACTATCTTATAAATAAAATGGGTTATATTCGTACAATAACATTTAACTATTATCTAGAAGGTTTATGTTTTCTAAAATCTACAGAACCATAAATACTTTAATCTCTTTGTTTGGAAGTTTATACACATTATTCCAACATTTCTCTTGCATTTCCCCTTAAAACCAAAAGGCCATGTTTTCCTTACTTTATGGAAGAACTCTACAGAGCCGAACAGATAATTTGGTAGTAATATTGCCTTATTTCTCCTAAAATTTCTTTCCAGAAATTATGAGTTGCATTTCTATTTGGTAGTCTCATGAGTTTGAACTCTGTATATAACATTTTAAAATCTTTGCTTAGGTCTACCTGGAAAGTATTTCAATTATTGAACCTAACTCAAAGGTTGTAAGTAGACCAACTTACAACAAACAGAAAATCTATAGATTTTACCCAGCAAAAAATATTAAAATTATAAATATAAGTTGGAGATCTTAGTTGTAATTCAAGAATGTTAATTATGTGTACACTTCATACATGAACAGACATTGGTTAAAAAAGTCAACTGCACAGTCATATAATTAAAGTTATGACCCAGGCTCTTTCTTTTTCTTTTTTCTTTTTTTGCTGGCTCATTTTTTTTCTTATTATTAAGAGATTTTCTATTCGTTTTACATATCAACCAAGGATTCCCCTGTCCTCCCTTCTCCCACCCCCCAGCCTTACCCCCCAATCCACCCCCTATTCCCACCTCCTCCAAGGCTAGGTCTCCCCTGGGGAGTCAGCAGAGCCTGGTACATTCAGTCAAGGCAGGTCCAATCCCCTCCTCCCTGCACTAAGGCTGAGCAAAATGTCTCAGCATAGGCACTATGTTCCAAAAGGCTGGCTCATGCACTAAGGACAGGTCCTGGTCTCACTGCCTTGGGAGCCCCCTAAACAGTTCAAGCTAAACAACTGTCTCACTTATCCAGAAGGCCTAGTCCAGTTCCATGGGGGCTCCTCAGCTATTGGTCCACTGTTCATGTGTTTCCACTAGTTTGGCTAGTTGTCTCTGTACTTTTTCCAATCATGGTCTTGATATCTCTTGCTCACATAATCCCTCCTCTCTCTCATCGATTGGACTCCTGGAGCTCTGCCTGACCCAGGCTCTTTCAATCAATGTCTGTTTGCTTCATATTAACAAGGAAATCTTAGATCTTCTAAATGCATTATAGGGTAAATGAGGTGAATACATGAAAGACTAATTTGACATGACATCATTATGTCTGAGAAGCTATCCAATTTAGGAGAAAAATTACATAACTTTGTTCTCTTCTTTTTTTTGATAGTATACAGCATTGGGTATTTGTAATGCAAAAGTTATATATATTGTATGTTGTTTAATCCTAGTGCTTAGAGCAATTCACCAAATTGAGTTAGTTTATAAAAATTAAGAAAGAGTGTGAAAAGAAATATTATGGCATGATACAGGGAGAGACTAGCAGAAGAAAATATTGCAAAATTCATCAGTCTTTAAAGTTCCCATGAAAAGAGTTTTTCTATGACTGTAAATTTTCTCAAAATTCAATATATATCAAAACCATCTGGACGATGTTTTAAATCATAGACTTAAAACCCTAATATTAATAGTTTATAAGGAATACATTTGGAGAATGGACCTATGTATCTAACATGCTCATATGTGCTGCTGCTTTTTATTTCCCTCCGTATTTCCAGCAGATTCACCTACAAAATGGAATCTAAAAACCAAACAAGTGTTTCAGAATTCTTTCTTATGGGAATAACAGATGATCTCACACTGCAACCCCTCATCTTCAGCCTGTTTACCTCCATGTACCTGATTACCATCTTAGGAAATGTGCTCATCATTCTGACTGTCAGCTCTGATTCCCATCTCCAAACACCCATGTATATTTTTCTCTCCAATCTGTCCTTTAATGACATCTGCTTAAGCACAACTATCATTCCAAAGACGTTGGTGAACATTCAGACACAGGATCAGAGCATCACATACACAGGCTGTCTCACTCAAATCTGTTTTATCTTGCTGTTTTGTAGTTTGGAAAGTTGTCTTCTTTCAGCAATGTCATATGACCGCTATGTAGCCATATGTCATCCCTTGACCTACACAACAATCATGAATTCTCAAACGTGTGGTCTGCTGATTCTACTTTCTCTGATCATTAGCCTTGTGAACACTGGACTGCTTGGTCTGATGGTGTTGCGGTTGTCCTTTTGCACAGACCTAGATATCCCTCTATTTTTCTGTGAACTAGCCCAAGTCATCAAGCTAGCCTGTTCTGACACCCTAATCAATTATGTTCTGATATATCTTGCAACAATCATACTTAATGGCATTCCAGTCTCTGGAATAATTTTCTCTTATACTCAAATTGTTTCTTCTGTTTTGAGAATGTCCTCCATGAAAGGAAGGTATAAAGCCTTCTCTACCTGTGGTGCTCACCTGGCAGTGGTTTCCTTGTTCTATGGTACAGCATTGGGTGTTTATATCAGCTCTTCATTCACCAGTTCAGTCACAAATACTGCATTGGCTTATGTGATGTGCACATTGGTCCCTCAAATGTTGAATCCCTTTATATATAGCTTGAGGAATAGAGACATGAAGGTAGCCATGAGAAAACACATTAGTACAGCAATGTGTCTTCTCTGATATGTCAATTGCTATGGACTTTGTTTTCTGGGATAAGCCAACGTGGGAGTATTCCTAAGAAGAATAAAGTTTTATCATTATATTATTGCAATCTTCTAAAATGTCCAGGTGGCATACTATCTAAACCTATGTTCTCTGTTTTCTTTCTACTTTCTTTTGTTAGAACTCTAAATATCTCACATTTGAATAATAACTTTGACTATATGAAAACAATTGTTTTTTTATGTCATAAAATAAATTCTTATTTAGGGTGTATAGTTTTAGTAATGTGTATCATAGATAAATATAGAAATATAAATGTATTGATGGGTAGAAATGAAGTAGAATAAATGAAATAATTTGATATTTCAAAATTATCATAAACATATGATGATATTTTGAGGTAAACTTGACTTCGATATTTAACACTTATTACTTGCTCTGCTCTAAAATGTCAAGCATTTATTTTAAACACTTAAAATTAATTGTTACCAGCTGTCATCTTCTTACGATTCTATACAAAGTAGACATTAAATCTCCCATCAACTGCATACAAAATTAATGTCAGTTTTTCTCCATGTGATATATACCCATAGAACATTTGCCTTGACAATATCTGTATTTTGCTGAAGAAAATTTTGAAATATATTGCTTTTCTTCTAAAATGGTCAAGCATATTTTCAATTTTTGTTCTTATTGCAGTTCTCACTGCATTCTGAGTGAGAAGGTGTTCTTGTCTGTTTCTTTGTTTTTAAAATGTTGCCCTTGGTTATTCTCCCTTTTCAAACCTGACATTAAGTAAAGTCTATTTCTAGTATGCCCCACATATTGGAGAAAAGAGATTCATAGTGTCACCTACTCATATAGTCCCTCTGTGTGGTGTTCAGTGGCAGGCATTATTCCCTGGAGAAGTTCTTCGATGCGTACCAGGTTGATGCTGCAAAGAAGGTAAATACAGGACACCAGCCTTTTCAGTCTTTTCCAACACCAACAGGGCAAGCTTGGATTGAACACAATGTGTTTACAGGGATTTCCAATGTGGGTTTGTTTGGGTCTGTCACCACTGTGAAGCAGAATTAGGTATGGAAGACCAGACAGATATTGCTACTCTCAGATTGAATATTCAGTAGGAGATGGCCTGAGCATGTTCTTTGTTGACTCAGTATATTCCACACATGGACCATCTGTGTGTATAGGAACTTGGATAGGGTGCCTACTCTTAGGGGAGGAGATACAAAAAGTGGTAATGGATAGGAAGGAAAAGAATGTAGAGGAATCATATTCATATTCCATAGTTAATACATAGGTATACACATAAATTTTACACATTTTTATTATAAGTCCTTTACCAATTATATTGGCTAATAATTAAGTAAGTGTATATTTGCCTCTGTAAACAAAATAACAATTCATGGGAATCTAAAAGGTATTAATGTAAGGGTAAATCTTAACTGCCTACTTCATAAGATGATTTAGAATTACATAAGATATAGACCTCTCATTGTACCTGTGAAGTTGTTTCCAGAGAGGCTTCTCTGAGTAATATACCCACCTTAAATGTAAATGGTAAGTGTTGTGCTAACTTTTCCTGGAAAGAGGCATAGAAACATCTCTTCAGCTCAAATAGGTAACTAAAGAAAGACCAAATATCAATTACATCAAAGTTACATTAAGTTGTTAATGACCAATGAGTTTATTGTGGTTACTTATAGAAGTATGGACAAGGAGCCCATTAGAGAAAGATGGAAGACTCAAAGACCCTTCATTGCTGGTAGGTAGGTCTTCTCATCATGAGGTCTGCAAAGACTCTTAAGTCTGAAGACACCAAGCAATCTCTCCCATTACCTTCCACCCATTACCTTGAACACAATGCTGCTTCTCTACTGGCTACAACCTGATTCCACCCCTCTAGTGGCATTTACCCTTCCTCCCTAACTGCTCCAGTTGCCAACTTCAAGAGTACCTAAGCAGTCACAAGACTACCTGATCACATTCCTCTAAGAGCTTCCAAAGTCATCCACCATGATGCAGTGCTAACAAACCTTGGCTAACTAACCAGGTCTGCCAGACTCCAGTGGCTGCATTCCAGTGGTAGGCCTGTTCCAATGTGTCCAGACTCAAATGTCAGGTCCTTATCACATTGTATATGTCAGCTATATTATCAGGCCACTTCCTTCTCTGAAGAGGAGGAAAAGTCCAACCATGATCGTGGAGAAAATATAAAAGAGATTTTTCCCTCACTTAAAGGACAAGCCAATCACCAACTCAGATATAGAACTATTTATAGATATGGAGCCAAAGCCAAAAACAGAGGAAATATTCCATCAAAAAAAGAGACACAAAACAGCAACATACCAAGAAAAGGGACTGCTGCGACCTGCACAGCCGGGGACCCAGAACTGGCGAGGGACGTGGAGGTTAAGCAGCACTCAGGACACACCGTGGTTCGTCATTCAAAGAGAGCTCCTTTATTGACAATCATCAGCCTTATATACCCTGCTACTTCCTACTCTCCATGGGGTCGGGGGTCGGGGTATGTTCCTCAGGTTCCCATCTGTGTCCCAGCAGCTTAGCCAAACAGGAAAACCACAAGTGAATCAGCAGAGAGCTGATTCTTGAAACAATGTTCCAGCAATAGCTGTATCATAAACATCCTGTGACTTACTAACCACAGGAAAAGAGGAAGAACAAAAGGGCACCTTAGGGCAATTTAGGGCAAACAGCCTATGCACAAGGCCTGTTCAGCGCCTGCTGCCAACAGGGACTGCTCATCTCAGGGCCAAAGAAATTAAAAACAGACTAAATCCTTCAGCTTCTAGATGATGTCTGTGTCCCCAGCTGGTACACCATCAGGATCACACAAAGAGCCAAGGTTGAGTGAATTGGAAAAACCAACTGGCAAATGAGTCAAGCAGGCTGCCCTCTGTGATGACATAGCCCCGAGTCTCCAGA
Source organism: Peromyscus attwateri (assembly GCA_902168425.1). Classification (NCBI taxonomy): domain Eukaryota; kingdom Metazoa; phylum Chordata; class Mammalia; order Rodentia; family Cricetidae; genus Peromyscus; species Peromyscus attwateri. The sequence continues at coordinate 20,632 of CABHPP010136112.1, read as the reverse complement.
TATTATGTCCTATAATTTATGCTTTATACTCCCAGTATTTCCAGAGCCCCCACATATAAGCAAGAAGAAAGAAAAAGGACAACCAATGAAGGGGCTGATGAAAATCAGGAGGTCTGGCTGATTACCATGCATAGAAAGATAATAATTCCAGAGAAGTCAGTGGGTAATTTGGTTCTGATGTTCCCCTTCTCAAAATGCAGCTGTCAATAAATGCTTATCAAAGGCAACTTAAGAGAGTTGTCTCCGTGTCAGGACTGCTAAATATGCCTGTGTGCAGGCCATGTTGCATATACTGAAGTGAGAATGACTAGCCATAGCCTGACTAAGAACACCGAAGGGATATAGTAAACTGGGCCACTTGTTCAGATCATGGGAGAAGCTCAATGTATAGGAAAAGAAAAGGACTGTATTAGACTAGTTAAAGTTGCATTACCTCCTAATGTGCCTGCCTCAAGGGTATTTATATTTATAGCTGCTACCCATAAGACAGTTGCAGACTAGTATAAGAGGCCTTCTGTACTTCTCTGAGTCTTGCTAAAAATGGTTCTAATAGGGTCCATGACCACTGGTGCCACATTCAAAAAGTTCAACCTAAGCATCTCTCTACTTAGATGAAGTAAATCTTAACTATTATTCAGAAAAATACAGTCACTGTTCAAGACAGGTTCATAATGTTCTATGAATGTGAACAGGAGAAAATAGAGTCGACTGGGGAAAATACTAATTATTAAACACAGATTTATTGGTTTATTTGGTGATTCATTTAAGCACTGCTTATATTACCCATTTCTAAGCATGGCTTCATTTGCTTCCTATGATACAATGACCTGGAGAAATAACTCCAAGAATAGGTTGTTGCCCTTAACAATCTGATGACAAAAACTTACATCTGGCAGCTATAATACATGAAAACAAACTGCTGACTGCCATGTATGCTTCTGTATACTATTCTCTTGCCTGTTCACCCCACCTTGTGGTTTTAGAATGTAAAATGAGAATGCAACTGGAACTGGGACAAAGGCCTTTCAGAAACTATCCTGGCTTAGGTCCATCAGTGACACCTCCTTTGTCATTGTCATCAGAACGCTTTTATTAACCAGATACACAACCACAACACAATTAACCAGATACGAAAGTGCTATCCTTCCAACAGGAGTACCAGAGAGAAAAAGCACTTGCAACCCCTCCCTCTGTTTCTCTTTCCTTGATGTACCTATCACTGCTGTCAAACTCTACTGTCAACAAACTTCAGATCTTTAGACTACAATGTGATCCCAATGACAGCAACTCAAGTCTTTCTTTGTTAAATTGCGATCAATAATTTGTTCCATGTTATATCTACTACATTCTTTATGAAAAATCTAAGTGGCAATTGTTTAACTACTTGTCACCATTATGTAAAATAATATGATAAATCCCCTATATGTTTGTTTCCACTAGAGAACCCTGACTGTAACATCAATTCTTGGTTTTCAAATTGTCTACATCCAGAATCAACCACAGCCTACACAAATGATTATACATGTGATGGATTTTCTTGATTTGATCATTTGAGGTAGAAAGATACACTCTAAATATTCTTGAGGCATCCCACATAAAAGAACATGGGAGAATGAATCTTCTGCTTTTTGTCTATGGTGATATTCTATTTGTGATGAAATGTGATTTTTTTTGTATGTTAATAAAGTTGCCTAGGGATCAGAGCTAACAGCAAGCCATTAAACAGAAGTCTGGTAGTGGTAGCACACACCCTTAATCTGATCACATGTCAGGCAGAGTCTCTGTGTGTTCAAGGACACAGCCAAGTGGTGACCCGAACCTTTAATCTCACTACCAACGATAGAGACCTGGAGGTCTGTATAGACAGGCAGCAACAAGGAAGTCATGTGGTTGGGTTTACAGCCAATGAGAAGGCAGAACAGAAAGGTAATAAAAAGGCAAGACATAGGAAGAAGGTCTCTCCCAGGGGAAGGACAGCAGCGAGTGGTAAGACAAGGGGTCTTAGCTCTTGGCTACTGCTTGATCTCTGGGCTTTTAACTCTTTATTTGGTTCTGTGTTTCTTATTTAATAAGACCATTTAGAATTACATCTACATTTGGTGCCCACGTGGCAAGAATTCATTAAAAACCATTGGTGGTTACAGCGTGGCTCACCTGACTCGGCCCCAACTTGGCCCTAACTTGGCTGGGGCTACTGGTTCGGCTGCACACAGTCAGGGCTGCACTCAACTGTAGCTACAGCAGCTACATGCAGCTGCAGCTAGAGCTACTTGTGGCTGAATCACCAACTCACGTGGTCGGTGCTTAAGGAAGCAGCTCAGGCTCGAGTAGGCTCAAGCGGGAGAAAGTGGCTGGATTTCAGCTTTTAGCCAGAACACGTGGCTATGTTTTCTTCCTTCCTTCCTTCCTTCCTTCCTTCCTTCCTTCCTTCCTTCCTTCCTTCCTTCCTTCCTTCCTTCCTTTCTCCTTCCTTCCTTCCTTCCTCTCTCTCTCTCTCTCTCTCTCTCTCTCTCTCTCTCTCTCTGTCTCTTTCTCTCTCTCTGGATTCCCATCTCGGACACTAGGAAGCTGTTTTGAAATTCTCTCAAATTTCTATCGTTCTATGCAGACTTGGTAAGTCAATTAAGATATTAGATATTTTAAAGGGAAAAACTACTTAAAAGAGAAAAATTTTCCACATTAAAAAATGGGTATTATCTATACATTAGAAGAAAATTGGTCTTTGTTTGATAAAACTTTAGGCAGTCTGAAAATGGAACAATTATATGAGAAGACTAATGTTGATGGGATGTACATTACACCAATTATGCATATTATGACTTTCCTTATCCTTATTTTACAATTTAAAAAGATAGTCAATTTAGGTGCCAGGATAAAAGCTTTAACAGCTTAGAAAAACCTGTTAAAATGAATTATAGAGAAATTCAGACTCATACAGAAGAATTTAAGGGTGAAATTATTTCAGGAATAGATTATGAGGTTACAGAAAGAAAGCCTGTTTTCAAACAATCATACTTAATTTATCTGGTAGCCATACAGCAGCTATGTGGTCAAGTGAATGTACAAAATAATTAGACTCCAATTGAAATGTTAGATTTATGAAGGTTTAAGGTTTAAGGAGGCAATAGTATCTTATGGCATGCATTCCCCATTTGTAAAGCAAATGTTAAACTCCTGGTCAACTTGTAATAGGATTATTCCTCAGGACTGTAAAGAGCTGATAAATGCTGTCCTGGAACCTGGAGCACAGCTGCAGTGGCGCATGTGGTTTAGAGATGAGGATAAAACCATAGAAAGTCAGTGGAGGGCTAGACGTGTGGCAATCTCCCAGGATCACCTTCTTGGAGAAGACCAATATGCTGAAATACAAAGACAATTTTTATATGATAACCAAACCCTGATTCTATGCCGAATGGCAGCCATGAATGCATGAGACAGAATTGAGGAAGCAGGAAAGAAAACTGAGTCATTCACAAAAGTTATACATGGCCCAAAAGAATTCATGGATTTCTTACAAAGACTGTCTTCAGCAGTAAATAGAATGGTCCTGAATTCAGAAGCTAGTCAGATAATAATCGAATCTTTGGATTTTGAGAACGGGTATGCAGCATGCAAGAGAATAATCAGGCCATTAAAGGCAAGATCTGCACCCTTGGAAGATTGGATTAGAGACATGATTAATGTTGAGTCTTGAGGCCATGATGATATGTGGAAAGAAGAAGCAATTTCAAGAGGTTTGAGGAATGTCAGATGTTTTGGTTGTGGAAAGCAAGGTCATTTGAAAAGAGACTGTAAACAGGGCATTCCTAGAAACAATGTTTCTTCAAGGAACAATGGCAACAGAATGCCCCTTCCTTCTTGAGTATGCAGAAGGTATGGTAAGGGTAAACACTGGACCAACGAATGTAGATCAACAAGGGACAGACAAGGTAATCTTTTGCCTTAGTCTGGAAACTCCCAGAGGGGCCTTGGGCAAGCCCCCACAGCAAATCCAGTTCAGACCTTTCCTGCAGTCATAGAAAAAACCCTAATCAGAGCAATTAAATAACCAAATGCCTATTGGAATGAACCAGGCTGCTTGGGGTGATGGAACAGCTGAGACAGAGAGAATGGAAAATTCAGGAGAAACCATAGAGAATATGTTTTGGCAAACTTCTATAAATGAACAAAGACCAAAATTAACAAAAAGAATAAATGATGTTTTGTTGTCTGGTCTGGTAGACACAGGTGCTGACATGACCACAATTGCACCAGAATTTTGGCATCTAACTTGGCCTCTTCAGGAGGGAAACATTCAGCTGTTAGGGCCTGGAACATTATCTCAAGTGAAACAGAGTGCAAGATGGCTCGAATGTATAGGTCCAGAAGGACAGAGAGGAAAATTAAAACCACATGTGGCTAACATAGCTATGAACTTATGGAATTGAGACTTGTAACAACAATGGAATACTCAGATTGGCATCCCTCCAACCTCAGAAACAAATCATAAACTAGCACATGTTTCTGAGAGAAATATTAGAAGGTATTACTCTAATGAGTAGTCACCAGCCATCCAGATTGTACAAGAACAGGGCACAGCAACTGATGATCTTCCAAAGACACCAACAGCTCTACCTTTAAAACAGTTAACAGACAAGCCTATATGGGCTCAGGAATGGCCTTTAACAACATATAAACTGCGGGATTTAGAATAGCTGGTACAAGAGCAGTTAAATGCTCAGCATATTGAAGAATCAACCAGCTCTTGGAATTCTCCAGTATTTTTTATTAAAAAGAAATCTGGTAAATGGAGAATGGTAACAGACCTTAGAGCAATTAACAAAGTAATTCAGCCAACGGGCTCTCTACAGTCTGGAATTCCTTTGCCTACTACCTAAAGGATGGCCTCTTATAGTTATTGATTTAAAAGACCGTTTCTTTTCAATAGCCTTACAAGAAAAAGACAGAGAAAGATTTGCCTTCACGGTGCCTACTTATAACAATTCTCAACCGATTAAGAGATATAAATGGAGGGTCCTCCCACAGGGAATGTTAAACAGCCCAACCCTGTGCCAACAGCCATTGGAAGTAATATGTAAAAAATTTCCTAAATCCAAAATTTATCATTATATGGATGATATTTTACTAGCTAACTCAAATGCAGATGCTTTAGAAAGAATGATTGAAGAAGTAAAGAAATTTTTGCCATGCTGGAGATTACAAATTGCTCCTGAAAAGATACAAAAAGGAGATTCTATTAGTTATTTTAGGATATAAAATAGGTCTACAAAAAATTAGACCCCAAAAGGTGCAAATTAGGAGAGATCGATTACGGATTCTTAATAACCTTCAAAGATTATTTGGAGACATTTCTCATCTACAAACTATTGTTGGGGTAAAAAATGATGAACTGAATAATTTGTTCAAAACCTTAGAAGGTGACAAGAACTTAAACAGTCCAAGAGAATTATCACCTGAATCTGAGAAAGAATTTGCCTTAGTACAAAAGAAAGTGCAGGAAGGACACATGGATCGTATCAATCCAAAGCTGGATTGCATTTTGGTTATTTTACCCTCTAGGCATTCTCCTACAGGAGTTTTAATGCAGAGGGAAGATATATTGGAATGGATATTTTTAATAAATAGAGTGAAAAATTAAAAATTAAGGGGAAAATATCTCTGACTTGATTTTGAAAGGAAAATTGAGACTTTGTCAATTAGCAGGAATAGACCCAGCAGAAATTGTCGTACCTTTAACTAAGGAGGACATTGAAAAATAATGGGCAGTAAGTGAACTTTGGCAAAGAGCTTGCAGTAATTTTTTTGGGCAAATATCCCAAAAGCGATAGAATTGATCTTATAAAGAGAGCTGATTGGATTTTGCCTTGCATTGAACAGGAAACACCCATATCTGGAGCTCATACATTTTATACAGATGCAAACAAACAAGGAAAGGCAGGTTACAAATCAGAAAATTTAAGTAAGGTGGTTCAAAGTCCTTATAATTCAGTTCAAAAATGGGAATTGTATACTATTCTGTTGGTATTAGTGGATTTTTCAGAACCTCTCAACATAGTTACTGACTCTCAGTATGCTGAAAGAGTGGTATTACATATTGAGACTGCAGAATTTATCCCTGATGATTCAGAATTAACTTCACTATTTATTCACTTACAAGATATAATCAGAAATAGGAGTCATCCTTTATATATAACTCACAGCCGATCCCATACAGGTCTGCCAGGCCCTCTAGCTGTGATTAATAAATTACTGATAGGAAATGTGCTGGAGGCCTCAGAATTTCATTTAAAAACATCATTTCGATAGTAAATGTTTTTAAAAGCTCTCTTTCCCTCGACCCTTGCCCTTCATCATCCCCACTCACGTCCAGGCCGTTCCTGTAGATCTCATCCATTTCTCCATCATTTGGGCAATCCCTGTGTCTTTCTTGGGGTTCTGTTTTCCAGGTAACCTCCCTGGTGTTGTGAGTATCAGTCTAGTCATCCTTGTTCCACATCTAGTATCCTCCTATGAGTGAGTACATACCACGTTTGTCTTTCTGAGTCTGGGTTACCTCACTCAGGATGATTTTTTCTAGATCCCTCCATTTGCCTGCAAACCTCATGATGTCATGGTTTTTCTCTGCTGAGTAGTAGTCCATTGTGTATATGTACCACATTTTATTTATCCGTTCTTCAGTTGAAGGGCATCTAGGTTGTTTCCAGGTTCTAGCTATTACAAATAATGCTGATATGAACATAGGTGAGCAAGTGCCCTTGTGGTATGATTGAGCATTCCTTGGGTATATGACCAAGAGTGGTATAGCTGGGTCTTGTGGGAGATTGATTCCCAATTTTCTAAGAAAGCACCATATTGATTTCCAATGTGGTTGTACCAGCTTGCATTCCCACCAGCAGTGGAGGAGAGTTCCCCTAGCTCCACATCCTCTCCAGCATAAGCTGTCTTCAGTGTTTTTGATCTTAGCCATTCTGACAGGTGTAAGGTGGTATCTCAGAGTTGTTTTGATTTGCATTTCCCTGATGATTAGGGATGTTGAGCAATTCCTTAAATGTCTTTCAGCCATTTGAGTTTCCTCTGTTGATAATTCTCTGTTTAGTTCTATAGCCCATTTCTTAATTGGACTGTTGGGCATTTTGACGTCTAATTTCTTGAGTTCCTTATATATTTTGGAGATCAGTCCTCTGTCAGATGTGGAGTTGGTGAAGACTTTTTCCCATTCTGTGGGCTGTTGCTTTGCCTTGTTGACCGTATCCTTTGCTCTACAAAAGTTTCTCAGTTTCAAGAGGTCCCACTGACTGATTGTTTCTCTCAGTGTCTGAGCTACTGGTGTTATATTTAGGAAGTGATTGAAAGGACCAAGCAGATGCCATAACAGGCTGCTCAGTCTTCTCTCAGAGATCAGGCCTCAATTTCAGTTTCCTGAGACTGAGCAAGCAGTCTTTGGGAGGGCCGTGAACAAAAGACATAGATAGTCCTTGCAGTAGCTCCCTTTCTGCACGTAAAGTTCAGCCAGATGTTTACTGTATGGGGCCCCTCACCAACTTAGAGTTACCACTGAGCCAGCCCCCACAGTCAGTACGTGCTTGGCCAGCCAGCCCCCATGGTGGCTCAAGGACAAAGCCTGGGACTTGTGCTGGACTGCCCCCAAAATGATAATTGTAACCACCAACCAGGATTCCTAAGTGTAGATAAGAACTTAGACTTTCCCAGGTGGCTTTATCAGCTACAGAAACTTAAGAAAACACAGAGTCAGGATATTCAACCATCTGGCAGAAGCTAAGTGGTCATAAAACATCCCAAACTTCAAGGACCCCGGAGATGGGTTGTAAAACTCCTGACAGGGCAAACAGATAAGACCAAGTCCAGGCCCGGGAAAGACTGGACCAATCAAGGATGGACCCGTACTAACCCCCTCCCCTCTAAGAAATTTGATGGGTTTTGCCTATAAAAACTAACTTCCCCAAGAAAGGACAAGCTCCTCCCGGCCTCACTACTACAAGTGAGTGCTTTGATGAGCTTCCCTGACCATGGCTTGTAAACTCCATTTGAATAAACCTTGCTTTTGCATTCTGTACCTAAAGTCTCCGGTGGCTTCTTTGGGGACGTGATCTGGGCATAACATGATCTCCTATGCCAATGGGTTCAAGACTACTTCCTACTTTTTCTTCTAGCAGGTTCAGAGTAGCTGAATTTATGTTGAGGTCTTTGATCCACTTGGACTTAAGTTTTGTGCATGGTGATAGATATGGATCTATTTGCAGCCTTCTACACATTGATATCCAATTATGCCAGCACCATTTGTTGAAGATGCTTTCTTTTTTCCATTGTACACTTTTGGCTTCTTTGTTCAAAATTATATGTTCATAGGTGTGCGGATTAATGTCAGGGTTTTTAAAAAAGGATTTTCCATAACCTGGCAACAAGCCAAGGAAATTGTAAGGAAATGTCCTACTGTTCCTTTTATAATCAGATGCCATTACCAGCAGGATGTAACCCAAAGGGTACTCAGAGGTATGAAATCTGGCAGATGGATGTGTTTCACTTTGCAGAATTTGTAAAATTGAAAAATATACACCATACCATTAATACTTATCCAAGATTTCAATGGGCAACTGCTTTGAGTTCTGAAAAAGGGGCTGGAGAGATGGCTCAGAGGTTAAGAGCACTGATAGCTCTTCCAGTGGTCCTGAGTTCAATTCCCAGCAACCACATGGTGGCTCACAGCCATCTATAGTAGGATCTGATGCCCTCATCGGATGTGCAGTCATACATGCACATAGAGCACTCATACCAAAACAAAAAACAAACAAACAAACAAACAAACAAAAACTGCTTTGAGTTCTGAAAAAGCTGATTCTGTAATCACTCATTTGCTAGAAGTTATGGCCATCCTTTGGGTATACCTGCACAAATTAAAACTGACAATGCTCCAGCATATGTCTCTGTTAAAATGAAACAGTTTTTTGCTTGTTACAATATAAAGTATATTATAGGTATACCACATAATCCTACAGGCCAAGCAGTTATAGAAAGATCAAACAGAACTCTAAAGGATATGGTAAATAAACAGAAAGGGGTAACAAAACCCCCCAGAAATAGACTGCATAATGCTCTATTAACATTGAATTTTCTCAATGCTAATGAGAAAGGAACAACAGCTGCAGAGAGACATTGGATAATAGAAAAAACTACAGAATTAAATCAGCCTATATACTTTAAAGATGTACTGACCTCAGAATGGAAACCAGGATATGTGTTACATTGAAGACAAGGTTTTGCTTTTGTTTCTACAGGAGAAGATAAGCTGTGGATACAATCAAAATTGATAAAGGTTTGATTTGAATAAGAGAGACCTCTTAATTAGAAGAGGTGATAGTTCACCAACCAGCATGACCATCCAATTTAAACTAACTTATACCATAACACATGCCTTTTCATTTAATCAGATATAAACTTGCCAAAAGGGAACCTCCCCAAAGTTAGTCTTGGGGAAATGTTTTTGTTTTTGTCCATTAGGAGAACGAAGTCTAAGGAATATGTAGAACACTGGACAAATGAGACAACTGAAGAAAAAGAACAAATCATCTAAAAAAATGTCCCAAGAAAAAGATGTCCTATTGGTATATCATCTATAAAATTTCATAAGTCTTCCTAAATGTTTGTTTCTGTTCTTCTCTAAAGACATTTAACACTATTGGTCTTCTTGTATTCCCAGTTCAATTAAAAATTAAAGCTGACTTTGGAGTTGGAGAATGGCTCTCTCCTTTAAATCCAAGCATGTTGTTAAAAGGAAAATGCAAACTCCCTGTATCATGCCAGAAGAAAGAGCCATCTTCTGATATGGGACAGGAGAATACAAACAAACAACAACAAAAAACTTAAGGGAGTATTCTATTGCTACTAATCTCAACTCTTTGAATCTATTCTGATTCTTTAAACTTTTCTTAAAGCATGAATTTTATATCAAAATTTACAAGATTGAGATATATATATGTTAAACTTTGTTAAGATATTAATGGTCATATAGAGTTCTAACTAATTCTAGAAAAAAGGCTTCAATTAGCTGCCTATACATGTCTTTGATCGAGTCTTTACCAGTTTTATGCAGGAAATCATGGCCAGGCCTACCATCAAGTTTGAAGTCTCAAGGAAGAAGATGGGACCCCACAACAACAACAATTCCACATGGACAATAATAATACCACTAAGCTGACAAACATCATCTACAGATCATCTTTGGACTACAAACTGCTCAGAGCAATTTTGAGAGGGCTAGCTGAGATGATCCAGTTTCAAAGACTACTTGAATAAGGACTTGAAATAAGCCCTAAACTTTGGCATTGTGCACAGACTGGGCAACAAAGGATATAGATACATCCTAGAATTTGATAACCCAAAATTTTTCTTTTCAGAATAAAGATACCTTTGCCCATATCCAACAGGAAGCAATTTTAAGAACATGACGACTACATTCCCAAAGAGGTGGTTTTTGGTCTCTTAATGGGTTTGGGGTCTGGGATAATTTTCATTGTTTAGGAGGGTTGGTTACAAGTTGTTGTTAAGGGTTAGGAAAAGGGCTAAGCAAAAGAGAATAGATTTAAGGTTCCTGTTTATATATATATATATATATATATATATATATATATATATATATATATAGACAGAGAGAGAGAGAGAGGGTAGATTATTGAATGTACTCTGAAAAGTAAAGAGAAGACATAGATACAATATAGATAAAGAGATAGATTATTGAATCTACTTTTAAAAGACAATTACTAGTTTTAAATACTTTACATTGGATTGGATTTTTGTATATTGTATACAAATTATATATATTGAGATTGATATTTTTAGAAAATGCTACACATATATTTCTAATCTTGTTCAAGATATTGTACTTATACCATTAATTTAACAATGTAATGCAATTTGCTGATCCTTGAATGTTATTATTACCAATCATTAGGATATAAAGAAATGAAAGTTAGTAGTTAGACATTATAATAGAACTTGTAGTCATATTAGGTATGTTTTCAAGATCGAGCAGATATATTTTAGTTAGACAGGTCATCTTCAGACCCTTCAGAGATCTACAGAATATGGCATTTAAAAATGTTTTAATAACTTAGAAATTTTTTCTTTTTTATGACTATAAGACATGTCGGCTCCTGGCAGTACCAATCTACTTCAGAGAAAATGTGGGCATTGAAGAAACTGCATATGGAGTTAACTTTCATTGTGGCAAAAGTTAGCCACTGGACAACAAAGTATCCTCAAATCAACTGCTGACAAACAGGACAAAATGGACAAATAGGACATGGAACAAAGGACTACCGATTCTTGCCAGGACAAGGTGGTTGTGGCTTTAGCAACAGGCATTCTCTGAAGCCAGGACAAAATGGCACCATCCCTGAAGTGGCCTTTGCAATCTGGAAAAGTTACAGTGCCCCTTTCTTCGAAGGCAGCTGAACTGGCAGTGGACTGATGGCTTCTAATGTGCAGTGAACAGCAGCTGAAACAGTTATTCTTGAAAGAGTAACTAAGCTGATGGAGTCTATCTAACCTCTCAATGGTAGACTGTCATTTAATAAGAGAGATGAAGCCACCCATAAGCCAAAAAGAATGGGATGTGGAGAAGAATGGGATGCCAAGATGAAGCCACACACAAGTCAAGAAGAATGGACAGCTGAATTCAAAAAACATCAACCATTTCCAGAATTTAAAATCATGAATCATAACAGGATATTAGTGGAATTCAGGTGTTTCTGGTACATGGACTATTGTCACCAATATGAGGTCAAACTGTTGGCCTTGTGTAATTTTACTTCACAAATGAGTCTGTCAGATACACTAAGCCTATAGGATGAAGATGATGCCCCAACATTGTGGAGAAACCTGGGGTGACTGTCCAGGCAGCTGGCTGTTTCTGTCAACTCACAATTTTTTGGAAGTTGTTTGCATGCGCTTTCTGTTTGGTTTGTAAAATGAATTTTAAAACTTTCTTAATAAGATAAAATAAAAGCTCTCCTTTAAAAAAGCCCAGAGCCAGTCGGGCGGTGGTGGCGCATGCCTTTAATCCCAGCACTTGGGAGGCAGAGGCAGGCAGATCTCTGTGAGTTCAAGGCCAGCCTGGACTACAGAGAGAGAGTTCCAGGAAAGGCGTAAAGCTACACAGAGAAACCCTGTCTCGAAAAACCAAAAAAAAAAAAAAAAAAAGAAGCCCAGAGCCAGTTGGTTTTAGAGCAGAATTCTATGAAACTTTCAAAGAAGTGTTGCCCTGATGCTCTGTCCAAATAATAATGGAAGCCTAGACCTGTATGAAACCATTTCCCTATCTCCTTTCAATCACATAAATGGATGGAGCTGGAAAAAAAATCATATTGAGTGAGGTTACCCACACCCAAAAAGACAAATACTGGCCTAACCCTACTGGACTTCCTCTGCTCACACAGAGGACACACCAGTCAGAAGAACAGAGATTTTCTGCTGCACCAAAGGTAAAACTAGCCACCAAAAGTCCAGGCCACAGTTGCCAACATGGACAAAGTATCCCTACTAGAGTAGAGGTCATACCCGCTATGACAAATTCAGGCCACAAAGACAAGAAGACCAAAGAGGAAACAGAAACCAAGGAACAAAACACCCAACCAACAAAGACAAACTCAGAAATCAGCATCTAGAACTATACTTAGACCAAACCCAGATAACTAATTACCAGCGTAAATAAAATCAACAACAGTTAGGGCAATATGGCACCACCAGATTCTAGCTATCCTACTAAAGCAAGACCTGAATATTACAGCAACACAGTTGTAGCATAAGAAAAAGACCTTAAAACCAACTTTATGAAGATGCTAGAGGTCCTTAATGAGGAAAGGAAAACAAAAACCCTTAAAGAAATTCAAGAAAAGACAAACAAAAATGGAGGAAATCAATAAATCTCATAAAGAATGCCAAGAAAGTAAAAAAAAAACCAAACAAACAGGTGAAGGAAACTATTTGGGATCTGAAAATAAAAATAGAAGCAATAAAGAAAACAGAAACTGAGGGAATTCTGGAAATGGAAAAACTGTGTAAGCAATCAGGAACTAGAGACATGAGCATCCCCAACAGAATACAATAGATGAATAGAAATCTCAGGTGTTCAGGATATGATAGAAAAATAGGTTAGTCAGTCAAAGAACTGTTAATTTAATATTAATAGTTAATGTCAATATTCCTCAAAGAAACATTGCCAAATTTATTTTATGAGACCATAATTACACTGATACCCAAACCAAATAAAGCCTCAAAAAAGGGTGCAAATTATAGAACAATTTCTATTTTGAAGTAGATAGAAAAAATACTCAATAAAATACTTGCAAACCAAATTCAAGAACACATTAGAAAGAGCATCCACCATGATCAAGTAGGCTTCATCTCAGATATTCAGATATGGTTCAATATATGAAAAATCAATAAATGTAGCCCACCATATAAAATTTTAAGAAAATAACAAATGATCATTTCGTAGATGCAGAAAATTTCTTTCATAAATTCCAATACCCCCACATGATAAAAGTCCTCAATTAAGAGGAATAAAAGGAATATATCTAAATATAATGAAGGGAGTTTACAGTGAGCCTATTGCCAACATCAAAGTAAATGGAGAGATACTTAAAGCAATTTCACTAAAATCAGGGACAAGACAAGATTGTCCACCTTCTCCATACCTATTCAATATATTATTTGAAGTCTTAGCTAAAGCATTTAAGACAACTGAAGAAGATCAAAGAAAAATGAATTGTAGAGGAAGAAGTCAAAAGTATCTTTATTTTCAGATGATACAATGTTATATATAGGTGATCCTAAGAATTCTACTGGGGAACTTCTGAAGCTGATAAACATTTTCAGTGAAGTAGCTAGATACAAGATTAACTCAAAAAAATCCGTAGCCCTCTTATATAGAAAGGACAAATGTACTGAGAAAGAAATCTGAGAAAAACACCTTATCAATACTCTCAAATAATATAAACTATATTGGGGTAACTCTTACTAAGCAAATGAAACTGTTGTATGATTAAAATTTGAAGTCTTTGGAGATGAGTGTGGTGGCACATGCCTTTAATCCCAGCATTCAGGATGCAGAAGTTGTGTGTGATCTACATAGTGAGTTCCTGGAAAACCAGAGCTACACATAGAAACTTTGTCTCCAAAAGAACCAAAAAAATCCAACCAACCCACCAAACAAACAAAAAACTTGAAATCTTTGAAGAAATTGAAGAAGATATTAAAACATGGAAAGATTTCCCATGCTCAAGGATCAGTAGGATAAACATAGTAAATATGGCCCTCAACCAAAATCATCCTCAAGATTCAAGACAATTCTCACCAAAATGCCAACACAATTCTTCACAGATCTTGAAAGGACAATTCTCAATTTCATATGGAAAAAGAAAACCAGAAAGCTAAAACAATTCTGAACAATAAAAGGACTGCTGGCAGTTTCACTATTCCTGATTATAATTTGAACTGCAGAAATATAGTTATAAAAAACACTTGATGTTGGCATAAAACAAGACAAGTAGATCAATGGAATTGAATTGAATTTCCAGACATAAATCCATAAATGTATGGGCAGGTGATTTTTGATGAAGAACCTGGAAATACACACTGTAACAAAGCATCTTCAAAGAATGCTGCTGGTCAAACTGAATATCTGCATGTAGAAGAATACAAATAGATCCAAACTTATCATCACTCTGCACAAAACTCAAATCCAAATATATCAAAGACCTTGACATAAAACCAGATACAATGGAGCAGGTAGAAAACAAAGAGAAATAGCCTTGAATTCACTGGAACAGGAGACAACTTTCTGAGTAGAACACAGTGTAGGCACTAAATTCAACAGTTAGTAAATGGGACCTCATGAAACTGAGAAGCTTTTGTGAGCCAAAGGAAACAGCCATTCAAAGTGGCAGCCTATGCAATAGATAATTTTTTATCAACTCCAAATTTGATAAAGAACTAGTAACCAAAATATATAATGAACTCAAGAAATTAGATATAAAAACTCCAATTTAAAAAATGTGGTAGAGTTCTAAACAGGATTTTCAATACAGAAAACTCAAATGACTGAGAAACATGTAAAGAAATGTTCAACATTCTTATCCATCAGTGTAATGCATTTCAAAACTACTTTTAGATTTCATCTTACACATGTCAGAATGGCTAATATCAATTAACAGAATTGAAAGCTCATGATAGCAAGGATGTGGAGTAAGTAAAATTCCACAGGTTTCCCCATGTTCTGAGAGGAGGGAGTTGATGGATGGAGACTTTCTATTTAAGACTGTGTTCCAAGGTTTCTCACTCTCTGTGTAATATTTGGCTGTGGGTCTGCATATATGTTCCCATCTGGTACAGTAGGAAGCTTCTCTGATGATTGTTGAACAAGGCACTGATCTAAGAGTATAGCAGAATATGATTAGGAGTCATTTTCTCACTACTTTTTTTAAGACCAGTAGTATTTGGTTTATTCTAGGTCTTTGCACTATCTAGTATCTGATTCTTGGTCACCCATATAGTGTTGGGTATGGCTCCCATCTTATGGAGTAGAACTTAAGTCAAATCAGACATTGGTTGGTTAATCCTATGAGCTTCATGCCACCATTATTTTTTAATAGGACACCATTATAGATCAAAAATGGTGTGGATGTGTTGGTGTATATGTTTCTCTTTTGGTAGGCTGCAGTGTATTTTCCCATACCAAAGTCACTAGAATGTGGGAAGGAAGGTTATGTGTAGGCACCATCTTATCCTGTCCATGTTCAATGAGTTCTGTGGATATTGTCCTCAGCAGTGGGGACCCTCCTGTCACTTGTGGAGAACCCACCTATTGTCTTTGCATTAGCCTGGGTTGCTGGGGATTTTCATAGGATCCCTTTGGCCAAAAATTCAATTGTATATAACCAAGTTTCATTATTGAAAGCTTCATTTGGTGATAAGAGAGGGCCAGTGGGACTCTGTCTCCACCATTATTTAGAGAATTCATTAGTATTACTTTTATATATTTTTGGAAGTTTACATTCCACTGGGTTTCCATACAACCCCTCTAAAGCTCCTCAATTCTGACTGTCTCTTCCTCCATTCTCTCCCTCAACCTCATTTTCCCTTCCACTCCCCACCTACTCCTCTCTTGCTAGTCCTTCCCCAACCCTAGTTTACCCATAAACATCTATTTTATTTCTCTCTCCCAGGAAGATTCATGTGTCTCCTCTTGTCCCTTCTTCTGTATATGACCTCTCTGGATCTATGGATTGTACCTTGGTTATCATTTACTTAATTGCTTATATCCATAACTGAATGCCTATCATATTTACTTTTCTGTGTCTGAGTTACCTCACTCAAGATGGTTTTTATAGTTCCTTCTATTTGCCTGCAAATTTCATGATGTCATTTTACAACAACTGAGTCATAATCCTTTTGTGTATATATACCACATCTTTTAATCCATTTATCTGTGGATGGATATGTAGGTTTGTTTCTAATTTCTGGCTATTATTAATAGAGAAGCTTTTAGTCAATGTATAATGAACTTTGACATCATAGGGGCTTTTTAAAAAAATAAATTGTGTTTCAATAGACTGTCTTGCCTCATAACCCACAAATTATTACTACACCTAATTTCTTTGTTATGGTAACAGTCTTCTCCTGGTCTCCTTTCTTCTTTATATGGCTTTATGTGTCCACCTCTAATTTTCTCTATCACCTTTACTCTCTCTTGGTCTCCTTTCCACCTTGTTTAGGCTTTATTCACATAGTCACAGATATGTTGATACATATGTGCACAAACACACATACACACACACACACACACACACACACACACACACACACACACGCTTATATCCATATTTTAGATACTGACGTCTGCATATGATGAACATGTGGTGTCATTTTTCTGACTTTAGATCATCTCACTTAATACTGTTTTTTCTTTATCTGTACATTTTCCTAGCAAAATTTCATAATACTTTGCTGCTGAGAGAAGTCCAGTTACACACACACACACACACACACACACACACACACACACACACACACATATTCATTGGTCTATTGATGGACATCTATGCCCTTCCTCTTTCCTTACTATGGTAAATAGAGAAGTAATTAGCATGAGTATGTTATTATCTTTCTGGTAGCATATGAAGAAACTTGAGTACATGATGAATTTTGTATTATTGACTCATATAGTTCTGTTATTAGTTTTATGAGAAGCCTCCATTTTGGTGTCCATAATGACTATACTAGCTCTTACAGCCACTAGAAGCAAATAAAGAAAGAAATGAGGCAGACGGTGGTGGCACATGCCTTTAATCCCAGCACTCTGGAGGCAGAGGCAAGCAGATCTCTGTGAGTTCGAGGCCAGTCTGGTCTCCAAAGTGAGTTCCAGGACAGGCGCAAAGCTACACAGAGAAACCCTGTCTCGAAAAACAAAACAAAAAAAAAAGAGAAAGAAATGAAAGAAGATATCAGAAAATGGAAGATCTCCCATGCTCATGGATAGGTAGAACTAATGTAGTAAAAATGGCAATCTTACCAAAAGCAATCTACAGATTCAATGCAATCCCCATCAAAACACCAACACAATTCTTCATAGACTTGGGAAGAACAATACTTAACTTTATATGGAAAAACAAAAAACCTAGGATAGCTAAAAGAATCCTGTATAATAAAGCAGCCTCTGGAGGCATCACAATCCCTGACTTCAAGCTCTGCTATAGAGCTATAGTAATAAAAACAGCTTGGTACTGGCATAAAAACTGACATGTGGACCAATGGAATCAAATAGAAGACCCTGACATTAATCAACATACCTACGAACATATGATTTTCAACAAAGAAGCCAAAACCATGGAAAAAAATCTTCTTCAACTAATGTTGCTGGCATAACTGGTTGTCACCATGCAGAAGATTGCAAATAGATCCATATCTGTCACCATGCACAAACCTCAAGTTCAAGTGGATCAAAGACCTCAACACAAATCCAGTTATACTGAACTTGATAGAAGATAAAGTAGGAAGTAGTCTTGAATGCATTGGCACAGGAGATCACTTCCTAAATATAAAACCAGTAGCACAGACACTGAGAGCAGCAATTAATAAATGGGACTTCCTGAAACTGAGAAACTTTTGTAGGGTAAAGGACTTGGTCAATAAGACAAAACGACAGCCTGCAGAATAGAAAAGATCTTCACCAACCCCACATCTGATAGAGGGCTCAAAATACTGAACAATCCAATTAAAAGATGGGCTATAGAGCTAAACAGAGAATTCTCAACAGAAGAATCTCCAATGGCTGAAAGACATTTAAGGAATTGTTCAACATCCTTAGTCATCAGGGAAATGCAAATCAAAACAACTCTGAGATACCATCTTACACCTGTCAGAATGGCTAAGATCAAAACCACTGAAGACAGCTTATGTTGGAGAGGATGTGGAGTCAGGGGAACACTCCTCCACTGTTGGTGGGAATGCAAACTGGTATAGCCACACTGGAAATCAGTATGGCCGTTTCTCAGAAAATTGGGAATAAATCTTCCTCAAGACCCAGCTATACCACTCTTGGGCATATACCCAAGGTATGCTCACTCTTACCACATGGACACATGCTCAACTATGTTCTTATCAGCAATATTCATAATAGAAAGAACCTGGAAACAACCTAGATGCCCCTCAACTGAAGAATGGATAAAGAAAATATGGCACATATACACAATGGAGTACTACTCAACAGGAAAAAACAATAATATCATGAAATTTGCAGGTAAATGGATGGAACTAGCAAATATCATCCTGAGTGAGGTAACCCAGACTCAGAAGGACAAAAGTAGTATGTACTCACTCCTAAGTGGATACTAGGTGTGAGGGAAGGAATGACCAGACTGTAACCCACAGCTCCAGAGAGGCTAGCTAACAGGGAAAGACCCTGGGAGGGACACATGTATGACCCTGCGAAGGAGAAGTGGATGAGATCTACATGAGAGGAGTGGGTGTGTGGGGGTTGGCAGAGTGCGAGGATTGGGGGATGAGAACATAGGGAAATGGGAGGGTTGAGCTGGAACAGGGACAGAGTGGGAGGGCAGGGAGGAAGATACCATGATAGATGAGGACATCATGGCAATAGGAAGAGGCAGGGTGCTGGGGAGGTTCTCAGGAAATCACAAGGATGACCCCACCTTGGTCTGCTGGCAGTGGTCCAGAAGGTGCCTGGACTGGTCTACTCTAGTGACCAGTCTAGCGAATACCCTAACTATCATCATAGAGCTTTTGTCCAGTGACTGATGAAGGCAGATGCAGAAATCCATGGCCAGGCATCAGGCTGAGCTCTGGGAGTCCAATAGATGAGAGAGAGGAGAGATTCTACAGGCGGGGGACATTGAGATCATGACAGGAAGATGTGCAGAGATGACCAGCCACACTAGTGGAAGCCCATGAACTGTGGACTAGTGGCTGTGGATTCCCCCATGGGACTGGACTAGGCCCCCTGGATATGGAAGAGGGTTGTTTGGCTCAAACTGTTTGGGGGAGGAACCCAGGCAGGGGGATTGGGATCCATCCCTAGTGCATGGGCAGGCTTTTGGGAATCCAGTGCCTGTGGTGTGACATCTTGCCAGCCTTGGTGCTGTGCGATGGGGTTTGGACCTGCCTAGGTTCAGTGTGTCGGGCTCTGCTGACTCCCCATGGGAAACATTGATTTGGTGGATGTGGGTATGTGGGGTGGCTTGGGAGAAAGAGCTGGGGGTGCGAGGAGGGAGGATGTGGGATCTGTGAGTGGTATGTAGAGTGAGTAGAAAATTTCTTAATAAAGAAAAATGAAAAAAAGAATTCCTCTTTCCAATTATCCTCTAAAATATTCATTCATTCATTTATTTGTTTGTTTATTTATTTTTGCTTGTTTGTTTTTGTCAATGCAGGGTTTCTCTGTGTGACAACCTAGATGTCCTGGAACTCCCTTTCTAGACCAGGCTGGTCTTGAACTCAGAGAATCTAATTGACTCTGCCTCTCAAGTGCTGGGGTTAAAGGCATGCATCACCACATCTGGCTCACAAATATTTATTTCTTATTTCTTAATGCTAGCTCGCCTTTCTAAAGTTCATGAAATGAGTTTCAAATATATACCATTAAGTCAACATTCCCAATCTCTTTGCCTCTAGAGAAGCTAACCATAATTTCTCAGAAGCCTTATTTTGTTTTTTTTTTCATTTTTGAAATTTTCATACATGTTTATAATATAATAATATACATCCATTGTTACCATTTCTCCTCCTAATTTTCTATCATTATTTACACTGTAGTTATACATGAAGTAACATATGTCATGAATTCATAATTGTAACAGCAAGGCATAATCATAAGAAAACATTTTGTAGCACTCTATTTCTTGCCATTATAATTTTGAGCTGCTCTTCTGATATGTTCCCTTCATTGTGAGTATTTGCTAACATTACTTTGCTTATAATAGAGCAGAAAATACCTTGCAAGCATCTTAAGAGGATCTGGAAGGAGGTAGTAGGAGACAGATGTTATCAAACAAATTATATACAGGATGAGAATTTTCAAATAATAAATAAAAATATTTTT
>CABHPP010136111.1:0-16576 GCA_902168425.1 Peromyscus attwateri | reverse complement strand
ATTTGTCACTCTGCACCTTCCTGTCCCTTCCTTAATAAGCATTTTTTTTTTCAAGTCAGAGTTTCTCTGTGTAGCCCTGACTATCCTAGAATTAGCTCTGTAGACCAGGTTGGCCTTGAACTCACAGAGATCCACCTGCCTCTGCCTCTCAAGTCCTGGGATTAAAGGTGTGCGCCACCACCGCCCAGCTCTTAACAAGCATCTTGTTAATTCAGTTTTTAGCACCAAAATTTCTAGGATCTGCAGGGATTTCTCAGGGTTGCTTTGACAATAAAAGTCCCAAGGAACACAACTGCCAGAAACTGGAGATGCCATGTGTTAGTTAGCACTGTCACGAAAAGGTCAGAAGAAGACCTCAGCTGTGGGCGTCAGGCTGACCACATGCACAGCCTGGCTGAGCACTGGGGACATTTCTCCTTCCTAACTCCTCAATCTCTCTCACGTCTGTGCTCTTCTGTTTTTCATATACCTGCCGTGTGTGTGCCCTCCAGGAAATTCTGTGCCATCTTGACTGGAAAATGACACCCCTCTCCCTCTTTATAGCTCACGAAATGCCCAGAGGTCTGGCATGTCACCTAAAGGACCTCTCACAAGCAGAACCAAAAGGTCACATAGACAGTAGTCACCAGACACTGTGCTGAGGTCTTTTCTTGTCAGACCGGATTCCTTTAATGGTGTAACTGATCCACTTTGTCAGATGTGGTTGAAGAAATCAAAGGGACTGGCTTTTCCTTCATCTTTAGGATGAGGGTCTTCTCTGCTGCCAATATTTACCCTTATGGACTGCAGGATCCCCTGTACAGGATCCAGTCCATCTCAGCACTCCAGCTGGAAGAAGGGATGAGTAACTCTTCTGACCCCTGCCTAGATGGGTTTCCCCATGCCCTATGGCAACACTGTGTCTCCCCACCCCTAGAACATGTTCCAAGTGGAGGAGGTGAACTGCATCTGTGTGGACTGGAAGGGAGGCTCCCAGACCACCTATACACAGGCTGCCAACAACGTGCGAGTGGTGGGTGCCCAGTTGGCTCACATGCTTGACATCCTTGCGGTGAGTGGGCCAGGGGGAGGTGGGGTCCAAAGGCGAGTTTAGGAGTTACAAAGAGGAGACACAAAGAAGTGAAGACCACCTTAGTGACACATGAGTAAAAGAGAAACTTACTGGCTAGCACTTAGTGATGGGATTTTATTATCCTCTTTGATTTACAATTGAGGAAACTGAGGCACAGGGAGGCTAACTAGCTTGTCAAAACATAGAGCAGGTGAGTAGACGAGTTGTTTGGGGGGCTCAGATCATCTGGCTCCAGGAGCTGCCCACTACACAAGTGGGATTTGTGCAAAGTAAAGCCTGGCATTGTCAAGGGAAGCCAAACAGAGCCAGGGGGCAGGATGTGCAATTGACAGCAAGGGTCCTTATGACCATGGGTCCCGTTGGTGCTGGGAAATTTTCCCACTGTAACCAATCCTATTGTTTCTTCCTATCCTGGTCTTTGATCTTAGCGAATACTTTAAGTCTCTCATTCTGTGTGTTAATTCAGGAATTCTTTATAGTTACTTTCTGTACCAGATCAAAGTCCTGCTATTTCACGTCCTATACATAATAGGTCTACAAAGAGCCAACTGCTTCTGCACCCCTACAGAAATCAGAACCCATGGAGTTGCACAAAAAACAGTGTAGACCCATTAACGATAGGCCTGTTGGGGGATATCACAAAACACTGCGTGTGAATACATTGGTGATCTCATGTTTCTTGAGAAGATGCTCAATAGCATACAAAGAGACAAAGGCTATCAATGAAGTCCTAGGCCTTCCCCACATATAGGGAAGACTTTCAGTGACCACAGAGTATGATCTGTTAGACCAGTGGTTCTCCACCTGTGTGTCATGTCCCCTTTGGCAGTCAAATGACCTTCTCACAGGGGTCACTTAAGACCATCAGAAAACACAGATATTTTACATTATGGTTCATAACAGTAGCAAAATTATAGTTATGAAGTAGCAACAAAAACAATTTTATGGATGGGGTCACCACAACATGAGAAACTGTATTAAAAGGTCACAGCATTAGGAAATTTGAGAACCACTGTGTTAGGGAGTTCTGGAGACGAGGAAGTGGGTATACAGCGTTTGTGAAGGCACATGGGGATAGTTAATCCATCTTATGTGGGGGTGGGGTGGCATTTCGGAAAGTCTCCCCTGAAAGAGGCATCTGAAGAGGATTGCTGAAGACAGGATCTTTAGATGGTAGCTGAGCAAGAAGATAGGAAGATGGGCTACAGTGTGGTGTAAAACAGGCCCAGGGGTGAAGGAGTAGGACACTATTTGAGGTCACAGTGAGTTTTAGCTAGAGAAGAGTCTAGGAAGGGCCACCATGGTCGGGAAAGCCCTGAGGTCCCTGTCAGGAACTGGGGCTCAATCCTGAGGCCCCAGAAAGCAGGGAAAGTTCCCAACAAGGGAGTCATGCTAACCAGAGCACAAGCATATCCCGCAAACGTGATCTTTCCTCTCTAGACAAACTACAGCTACTCACCTTCCAAAGTCCACCTCATTGGCCACAGCCTAGGAGCTCATGTGGCGGGGGAAGCAGGAAGACGGACTCCAGGCCTAGGCAGGATTACTGGTAAGGCCCCAGGTCATATTCTCACAACCCCAGAATGGTCATAAGCCTGTAACCCAGCTTAGAGCTGTCTGAATGCCTCGGCTGTGGCAGGGCTGGGTAGAGCCCAGACAGGAGATCTCAGGACACTTCTAAGCAGCACGTGGGCCATCACTGCTGGCAAGGAAGACGGTGGCTGTGTGTCTCTGTGATGCCTCCGCTATGGCCCTAGTTGCTCCTCTCTAGGTGCAATTTTTCCCTTGATGTGCGTCATACAGCAACTTTGAACACCAGGAAAATGCAGAGTAGAACTAGTCTGGACAGAAACAAGTATGCTTGAACAGGGACTGCGCTACCCATTACTTCCTTCTTCTCTTTGAAGGCGGGGCAGAGTGGAACTTGGAAATTGCTTCCCACTCTTTCTGCTGGTAAAAGGATCCCAGCTACTGTAACTACCAAAAACACCCTTTAACTGGCACCATCAAAATGGCCTTCAAACACAACAAAGTCTTTGCATTATAACAAGGGCAATAGAATATATCTACACAAGGATATTAACGCCATTATTAAAGGAAGCATCAGCTAAGTGCCTGATTAAATTAAAAATTACTTTGTGTTCTTCATCTAATCCTCAGAACTGAAGAAGTTCCTTCAGGGAAGCAAATAGGTTGCCCAAGAATACACAGGTTATATGATTCCATGCCAGTCCCTGTGCCTCACTGTAGCATGAATCTTAAAGAGTCTTATTAACAAAATCAAACCCAGAGCCGGGTATTGAGGTGAACACTGGAAGGTCAGAGAGACAGAACAAACCACAGCTATCTCACCTCACCGGATCCTCAGCTGGTCTTTTTTCCTCAGACTGGAGGCCTCTGAGTCTTCATCCAGAATGGGTCTCAGCTGAACTGCTGCTAGAAGCCTGAATGCTTAACCAGGCCAAATGCCTAACCAGGCCAAATGCCTCTCCAGGGCAAATGCCTCTCCAGGGCAAATGCCTCTAGTTTCTGGTCCTCACGCCTTATATACCTTTCTGCTTTCTACCACCACTCCCTGGGATTAAAGGCTTGCTTTCTGGGATTAAAGGCGTGGGTCACCATGCTTGGGTGTATCCTTGAACACATGGATTTCTGCCTCTGGAATGCTAGGATTAAAGGCGTGTGCTACCACTGCCTATCCTCTATGTTTAATATTGTGGCTGTTCTGTCTCTGACCCCAGATAAGTTTATTAAGGTACACAATATTTTGGGGAACACAATACCACCACACCTCACATTGTATATTAAATTACTTAATCAACAACTATATAAATTGATGAAGTTATTACCCTCAATTTATACAATAGGGAAACTGAGATACAAAAATCTTGAATGACTTTCTGAAAGTCATACACAACTTGCCTAAATAGTAGCTTAGTAGAACCAGCAACACTTACAGGCCCAAGACTCTGTTTTCTTCACTAAGATAAAAGGAAAGAAAATGAGAATATGAAATACAAAAGATACATGGAAGAATCTGATGTAGGAAGAAATCCTTGCTCAAACAAAATCTGAGTTCTTTTCTCATGTGCTCCCCTCTCCTGCCTCCAAGCCCCCTTTAAAGGAGTAGCACTGGGACTCCGTGCCCTACTACAAGTGTGGTACCTGTTCAATTGCATATTGCCCAGCCTGTACAACTACACACTTTGGTCCTTCATGGACCTACTGTTTGACATTGTTGGCCATCTCTTTTAGGACTGGATCCCGTAGAAGCAAATTTTGAAGGCACTCCTGAAGAGGTCCGGCTTGACCCCTCGGATGCCAACTTTGTGGACGTGATTCACACAGATGCAGCTCCCTTGATCCCATTCTTGGGTGAGCCCCATGGTGTTCCAGTCTCTAGCTGTGGACAAGAGTGACAGTATTTTAACCCTGAGAGTGCTATACAACCCAAACCCTGTCTCGTTGTTACAAATATTTTAGGTTTTGGAACAAATCAAATGATGGGTCATTTTGACTTCTTCCCCAACGGAGGACAGGACATGCCCGGGTGCAAGAAGAATGCCCTGTCACAGATTGTGGACCTAGATGGCATCTGGTCAGGTAAGGCCATGAGGGCCAGTCCAGGAGGAGGACGGTACTTCTTTGGGGTACTCAGCACTTGCCATGACAGATCTCCTCCCCCCACTACCGTGTGTGTGTGTGTGTGTGTGTGTGTGTGTGTGTGTGTGTGTGTGTGTGTGTAGGGGTTATATGTGTGTGCGGAGACTAGTGGAAAACTTCGTGTGTCATTCCTTAGATACTATGTACCTTTTTAAATGATACAAGGTCCCCCATTGGCCTAGAGAAGCATTTCCACCATGCCAGCACTATTAAAAGCATGCACTGCCACATTTAGCTCTTTTTCACTTGGGTTCTTGGCATCAAACTCAAGTCCTCCTGCTTTCAAGGCAAGCATTTCACTGACCGAGCCATCTCCCCAGCCCCATAACAAATCTTAGTAATAGAAATTTACTTCCTTTTAAAAACACATGATTTTCCTTTCTGCATATTATTTCTAAAAAAAAAAAATAGCTGCAAAGCTCTCAGATCTCAGATCTCCTGATTCTGTATTTCCTTAAAACATTGTCATGGATGTACTGCCCTGCATAAGCAGCAAGGGACCACAGAGCTTTGGCTTAACGCTCTGATCCCAACTGTCACCGCATAGAGAGGGAAAGTGACAAGAGTGGCTTCACAGATGTCTCAAGAGAACTTCCCTGCAGACGTTCCCTGTGGTCGGTATTATGGTTCAGTCCTAGGCAGCTGGCTTCAGTGTAGTAACTAGAGTAAAGGTATCCCATGGCGTGCATGGAAGAGCTGTCTTCACAAGGCAAGTCATTGCTCACTTACACTGAGCAGGAATGAGGAGCAATCACATGAGGAAGGCTAGAATGGGGACTGTCCACTTGTCACTGGTGAGCATACCTGGGGATAAAGGGCATCCTTCAGTTAACAGCTCCAATACTGCCTAATGAGATCAAGAATTCAGCAGCCATACTAGTCAATTGGCAGCATTCGAGTTAAAAACCCTTAGTGGTATGAAGGAATCTTATGAGTATAATTTTTACTCAGTTCAGTCAGAATGTCTTAGATGTCCTTGATGCAAACATTAAGGATACTTGTTTGGACTTTGACAGCTCCATCAGCAATGGACAAGGGAGTTCAGGCCAGGTCTAGATGGTATGCTGGGATACTCGTCGAGTGGTTTGAGTAAGGACATGAAAGAACACTGTGGGAGTGAGAGGGGATAAGAAGGACACTCAGCTGAAGCCACTGAAATCTACTTTTACCTTCATTTGCACAAGAGCATTGTGACAATGACCTTGTGCTTATGGTGCCACATGTGGAAGATTATGGCACAGCTAGCTGTGTCTTTGAGGATTTCCAGCCTTATTCCTGGACACAGAGGCTAGAAGGACAGTGTTGAGCACCAGATGAACTGTTTCATTACAACTCACCCCCTTGATAGCTGTAATCTTGTGAGTCCATCTGTGGATACTTTCACAAAGGGGATACTATGACACCTGCCTCCTAGGAAAGGGGAGGGTTTAGTGGACAACACCAGTGAAGTAACCGGAACATTATTCCCAACACCTGAAGCCTCGTTTGTTTATTGTCATTGTTGTGAATGAATCATGAACTTAAGTTCTGTGATACAGTACCACTCTGGACCTATTACACTGGAGAAAGCGAGGCATAGATGTGGTCACAGCCTGCCTCCAGTTGCCTGAACTGACCTCCTGCCTGTTTCCTCAGGAACCCGGGACTTTGTGGCTTGTAACCACCTGAGAAGCTACAAGTACTACTCGGAGAGCATTCTCAACCCCGATGGGTTCACTGCATACCCTTGCACTTCCTACAAAGATTTTGAGTCTGTAAGCTATTAATCTGCCATGAGTGATGGGCACCACACACTGAGGACCTACTATGTGGGGATCTGATCTGCCCGTTCCTTCTCAATGCATGCTCTACCTTGTCCTTCAGAATGCATACTCCTGTGGAGGCGGGGAAAAGCCCCAACAACTCTTAGCAGGAAGTAGCAAACACACACACACACACACACACACACACACACACACACACACACACACACATATGGAAAATTCTGGAAGATCAGAGAACAGATCCACATTGACATGAGCTTGAGAGACATCCTGCAGAAGATACACTGAAATCTGATTTGAAAAGACAATAGAGATTAAGAGGGAAAGGAACATGCTTTTCTGTAGAGCAAACATAGAAGAGAGTTGTGAGGACAGCGTCACCCCAGTCTAGAATAGAGGGAAGGCAAATGATGAAATTCTATGTGCTGGGCTGACCACAGGGACGAGGCTGACACCATGACACACTGATGCCAGCGTCACTGACTCATGGAAGCCAGAGGGAGACTCCTTCATCAGCTCCACTCTTGTGACATCATGTTGGCAGCATGAAGCTGGCCAGGATTAGAGTATTCACACCATAGAAATTGGCCAACTCTGGGGCTGTAACTTGGCTGATAGAATACCTGCTTGTCATACACAAAGCCTTGGGTTCAATCCCCAGCACCTTATAAACCAGTTTCACAGCCTATGCCTGTGATCCCAGCATTCTAGAGGCCGCAGTAGGAGAGTCAGAAGTGCAAGTCATCCTCCACCATATATTGAGTTCAAAGAGAGCCTAGGATGCATAAGATTCTGTCTAAAAGAAAGAAAGCGATAACTATTGGTAAGTTCTACAATCAATAAGGAGAGTTGACACCACTAGCAGCCTGGGAAATACAACTGATGGAAGCTGGGCCCAAGACGGCAGTGCTGTTAAAGGTCCCTCGTCACTCTAACACACTGTACATCACGGCTAGAAGTTCTGCTGAGATGAAGGGAACTTGGAGGCGATGGGCTCCGTCTCACTTCCCATTGCAAATGAGGGCGCTGGGCTGCAGGGACACGAAGCACCAGCTTTCTCCAGCTCTCTGCTCTTTTCTCTAGGACAAGTGCTTCCCCTGCCCAGATGAAGGCTGCCCACAGATGGGTCACTATGCTGATAAGTTCGCTGGCAGGACAGGTGAGGAGCCACAGAAGTTCTTCTTGAACACAGGAGATGCCAAGAACTTTGCACGTAAGTTGACTACTTGCCCAGAAAGTGTCATGCCTGTTAGGAGGGAAAGCTTGCCTCTAACCTGAAAGAACTCTGAACACATTTGATTACCTTAGAGAAAGACATATTTGCCCTGGGCATCCCATGCATGATTCCACTGAGGCAAAGAGAGCATCCAAATTGCTTCCATTTTATTTCCATTCTGTGGAATGACTGGAAGAGAAAAGTGACTTGTGGGGTTGAGGCAATTTGCATAGCTTTGGGGACAACTAGCTAGAATTTTCACCCCTCTCCAGTTCATTATACCCTTCCTTTTTAGGACTCTCTCTCTCTCTCTCTCTCTCTCTCTCTCTCTCTCTCTCTCTCTCTCTCTCACACACACACACACACACACACACACACACACACACACACACACCTCTGTATTCATTCATTCATCAGACATACTTGGTAATGGCTCTTTGCCAGGTGGGTCTCCATAAGGGGCCAAGTTCCAGTCTTGTCCTCCTTTATCCATGTGCTCCTGGTGCCTCTCTGATATAGAGTGGCCAGTACAGAGAGGAATGATTTCTTTCATAATCCCACTGAACGCACTCAAATGCCAGGTCCAGATTAGGCATGTTTGGGCCATTTGTGACAATTTACTTAGTGAGTTCCATGAGATGGAAAACAGAAACTACGCATTTATGAGACTACATAAAAACAATATGTCATGTATAGTTTCTGAAAGTCAGGTGTATTAAAGTATAATTTACATACAGCAAGACTCATCATTTTTAATACATACTTCTGGTTTGAGAAACCAGTAGATGGGTAGCCAGCTTTCATGGAGATTCAGGGCCTTCCTATCACTGTAAATACACATACCTATCATTTTTTACCAGAAGGCTGATTAATCAACCCCCACTAATGTGGCAATACTTGGAAGGTTTGCCTATATTTTAACTATAACAAAGGAATCATTTATTCCCCCATCAACACTGATTTATGGATCACAGATATGGGTTGCTAGATACAGGGCTGAAAGGATGATCAAGACAATGCTTTGAAATGTACTAGTCCTTGTCAGCTTTGGGTCTGGTGGGCTGCTGCTGGGATTAAAGGATGGGGAGCTTGACCCTGAGAAGAGAAAGGGAAGGGGCATCGTCTCTGGGAGTGTGAAAGGTGAGTGGGAACTTAGACAGGGCTATGCATGTGCTTATGTACATATGTATAGATGACTGGGTAAATTTGTGTGTTTATATGTGTGTATGCATTGGATGCACCTATGTGTATGTATGGATGTACTGTGTATATATATTTATGTGTTTGCATGTACTATGCCTCTGTGTGTGTGTGTGTGTGTGTGTGTGTGTGTGTGTGTATGTGTGTGTGTGTGTATTTGTACATGCACACAGGCCCTGGGACAGTACCCTAGGTATATGTTTATGTGACAAGTACCTGAGCACCAGGGGTCCCAGGGATGCAGAGATGGGACAGACCCAGGCTGGAGGTGCTCCGCCCTGCTAAGTTGTCCTCCCATCGGTGGCCTGGAGCCCTGGCTCTCTTCTTGCCATAGCACACAGCACCAGTACTCTGGAGCAGAGGGCTTGCTCAGCCCTGTTGGATCCAGAAGCCATTGATTTCACGTGGCAATTTGAAACCCACAACAAGGCTAGTGAACTTGAGGGAGTAAACATTTAATTTTATTTATCATGAATTTAACTATAAGCAGGTCCAGAGGGGCCACCACTGGGTGCTCATTTAAGGTGTGGATTAGCAAGTATGGTTTCTCATACTCTGTGCTCCCATGTAAGGGTGCAGGTGGTAATCTGGGCTAAACTATTTTCTGTATCAATCAACCCTTGCTTTGCCTAGGTTGGAGATACCGGGTTTCCCTGACACTGTCTGGAAGAACAGTCACTGGGCAGGTCAGAGTGGCTCTGTTTGGAAGTGAAGGCAATACTCAACAGTATGATATCTTCAGGTAATCCCTGTGGTGTGCACAGTACTAAACGTTTATGTCTTTAGACATCCATGGGTTTGAAACTACTTTATATACAGAAAATAATTTTATACTTCCAATAATTTTTAATGTAAACCTAATCATTTCTTTCTCTCTTGATATATTATACTTTAAAAATCTATTATTGTTCCAGATAACACATGTTAAGCTAAGATGACAACTTGCAATATAGATGATTCTTCTAGAAAAAAAAAAACTAAAATAATTTGAGAGTTTTATCATTTTCTACAAAAAAAAAGAAGATGAATTAATTTGAGTTTGAAAAGCAATCCGAAATAGTAGATTGAGGTTTCCAGCTTATTGCCAATATTCCTTTCCTCCATCTTTGATTTGAGGATGCATTTGGAAGAAGACTCATTATTATAAGTTAGCTAAGAGTGGGGGGGTCACAGTCCTCTGTGGTCATCACAATGTGCTTCCATAAACTTGAACATTTCTCCTTCTTTATTTCAAGGGGCATTTTGATGCCAGGTGCTACACATTCCAGTGAGTTTGATGCCAAGCTTGACGTGGGAACAATTGAGAAAGTCAAGTTTCTTTGGAATAATCACGTAGTAAACCCAAGCTTCCCCAAAGTGGGTGCAGCCAAGATCACTGTGCAAAAGGGAGAGGAGCGGACCGTGTAAGTATCTTCCTTTGCTGAGTTGTCTCAGGGTGTTTGCAGAGAACGTCTATGGGGGAACCCCTCCCCTGGGACAGATAAGAAAAATCATTTGACAGAGGACAGAGAAAGCACAGAAGGGACAGGACTTGCGGAATCCCATCCCCACCCACAGCTTCCTCTTTCCCTGCCTGAGTAGACACAGGGCCTTCAGTAGAAAAGAGGGCAGCTGGAATGGAGAGATGATAACCTGGGGAGGCAGAAGGAGCTCCACCCCAAGTCAGCCTGAGGAACTCTGGAGGCTTTGTGGGAAGTGTTGGCTACTGGTGTTCTTAGGGATTAAAGGGGGCCAGAAACTCAAGCCCCTTGGAAATATCACTTCATCAGGTGGGGAAGAAAGGTTGGCAGAGTGGCCTGTGGCTGATCCATGGGTCACCAACTCGGGTGGACTTCTGAAGTCTCCCCTATTCCCATAAGGTGGGAAAGCAGAGCCATCAGACTGGTCAGGAGACTGGCAGACTGGTCAGGTGACCAGCAGGACTAGGCATACTCTCAGCGGGACTACAGCACAGAGGAGGCCCAGGCTGACCAGTGGAGAGCCTTCCCTCCAGCCTCCACTGTAAGATGTTGTCTCTAGAGTCAGTTCCTAAGGTCTGTTAATTATACAAGGCCTGGATCCTGCAACCGTGTGGCTAACAGCACATTAGAATGTCACTGAAATCCCGGAGGTTTCTGAAGAAAGATGTACACTTTCTGGAAATGAAACAGATCTAGTTGAAGCAAACTCCTGAGGCCCTAAGGCCTGAGCCCATCTATGTCGATAAGCCCTCCAGTGGTTGAGCACAGCAACTTTGCCTACCCACTCTCTGTGCGGAAAAATCTCTCTTAAAGTTTTTATACATTTATTTATTGGGGTATGTGTGGACATGCCACGGTGCACACAAACTCAGAGGCCAGCTTGCCAGAGCCATGTGAGTTCTGGGGAACAAACTCAGGCCGGCAGGGTGAGCTATACCTGCTGAGCCATCCTGCTGACCTAAGAATCTCTCAAACAATCTGACACCAAGGGGTTAAACATAAGAGAGTCAAAACCCACTCCAAATGCCGCAAACTAGCTTGGGGAATAAAAAATTCAACCAGTCAATTATTTAGACACTCTACTGTTAGGAGAATTGCCAGGAACACTTGTGACTAAGTAACACCAATAATAATTATAAAGTTAAAGAGCAATCAATATTGTGACTCAACCTCTTCCGGTTTCCTTTCCCATGAAATCTGATGTCGTCATCTCAGTGGGATTCCAAGTGCTACCTAGGACCTGCTAACTGGACTTTCTTCCAGTGACATGAGACCAAAAGAAAAACAGAGCCCTTCCTGCCTTTCCTACCCCATTCCACTCAGTACCCACTGTAAATGTGACTGTGGCAAAGAATCCATGGGGACCTATTCTGGAAAACGGCAGGGAAAGCAAAGGTAGAGCCTGCATCAAGCCAGTTACACTTTAGCTGTCGAGAAAAAACAAGACTTTGGGTGCACATGGCACAGAGTGCTGGGGAGACTGGGGGGAGGAAGGAAGGGCAGGGGTGGCATGAACTGCTGAGGGGCCGGCGAAAGGAAGCCAGGCTGCTGAGACTTGAATGCAGGGACTCCAGGTTGAAACTTCCAGGAAAGACACACTCAGGAGAGGAAGCTGGGGGAGGCCGACAAAGACAAGTAGCTGGAATGGGGTTGCTTACAGGAGCATGGAGAAAGGGTGATTCAGAGATGCATGGGCACCTGGCCGGTGGCTTCACTGGTCAAACCAAACCAAACCCAAACAGCTGGGACATGATGTTAGCGCCCACTCAGTGTCAGGTGGAAGGCCTCAGAGAAATCCCTGGTTCTTCCATAACCACAGAGATGGTCACTTGTGTCTGCATTAGCTTCATATTGGAGACCTTTTCCCATGCATAACTACCATGGGAGTCTCAATAACACGAGAGGAACCCTCCTCTTCAAATGAAGAGACCACCGAGCAACAGGTAGTGTCATAGCTGGAAGGTGGGAGAGACATGGGGGACCTGAGGAGACAGCCAGACTGGGTGACACTACAACAGAAAACATGGACTACAGCATAAGCAGACTTGTATTGCGTCTCGGACCTTTACCTTACACAGAGCCTTCTGTGCCTGTTTCCTCTCCTGTGAGGCAGGGCTGATCATAGGACCTCCTCACCCATGGGTAGTGTCATTTATATATGTGAACCCTTTGGTGTGTTTGCCTCCAACTGAGAATTCAGTCTGTCGTAGATACCACGGCATTCAGCTGAGCACTGAGAAAAGAGTTAGTGACTGTCTCTCCGTCAGTCTACTGCGGCCACCAGTGTCTGTTAAAACGCAAAAAGGGACAGGGCTTCCTTAGGAGGCCGCTGTCTATGTATGACAGGACCAGGGACAGGCTCACCTCAGAGCGACGGCGGGCCTGCCCTGAGCTGGGTGGGCTTCTCTCTGGAAACTCAGAGGGTGGCAGCCTACCATGCCTCTCCCAGGTTCTGAACTGCCTCATGTAAACTCTGCCTAACACTCAGGTAGCAGTAGCTTTCCTAAGGGTGACAGAGCACGCCAGAGCCAAACACTGTGTCTCCTTACAGGTACAACTTCTGTAGTAAAGACACGGTGAGAGAAGACATTCTGCTCACTCTCATGCCTTGTGACACCCCAGACGCCATGTGACCTCATCAGTACCAATAAAATCCTCTGCTGCACATAACCACACAGCGTCTGTCTCGGATGTCAGCTGCCACCCATGGGGACATTCAGCAGCTGAATATTAAAAACGCTGATGAGCATTTCTCTGTATGTGGGTCTCTTACCTTGGCATTTAACAAAGCGCCACCTTACCCCACTTCCTTGGTCTCCTCCACACTCGCTGTTTTCTCTTCCTCAGAGAAGGTGTAGATTCGCAGCACGAGTGAAGGGTGAATGGTCAGGAATCTGCAGAATCTTTGTCCTCACTGCGCCATCTTAGTGAGAAACTGAGGCAGAAAGCAGGGAGGTTGTATACTCATACATGCGCTAAGGCCCCCACCAGGAGTGAGGGCCAAGCTCAACTCCAATGTCAGTGTCCTTCCCCACCCAGCTGCTGACTGTGGAGTCATGGAAATACTTTATGATGTCCATTTCCTGGCATTCTAGAGGTGATAAAGGGGTTTTGGTTGGGGAGAACCCTATGGTGGCTCTTGTTGAGAAACCCAGAGACTCATGGTTACACAGTCAGCCCCTCTAGACTACAAGTCAGGCTGCCTCGTGGCCCTCCCTGCCTGCTTGCCTGCAAATACTGAAGGATCCAGGATGGATTCTAGGAGATGCACAATGCAGACTTTCTGCTAGAATTATGATGCAGACTTACTTCCTGCTAGAATTACTGGGGAGCTCTCAGTTGGGTATTCCTGACATAGTTGCACTCACACAGACTCAGGTACATGTGGGCACTTCCAAGGTGACCCAGAGTCATGAGCATGCTCTATCTGAAACAGCCAGATGTACCTGTGACTTTCCACAAAGCCAGAATTTGTTGACTAACAATAAATAGACAAGTCATGTCAGGTTTCTTGGGTGAAGTTCACCAAGTGCCCCTGGCTTTGCTTGATAGTCACAGCCCTGGCCACGGACAATCACAAGTCCTTTCATTCTGATCTTAATTACTAGTATTAATTCTCAGATCTTACTTTACAGTTTACACCCGATAATTGGGCCTGGTCAGAAGTTGTATGAACCATAGCACAGAGCTGCTCAAAATGCAGACTTGTCAAATGCAGGTCCTGGTGTCAGGCTGTTCCAAATATCACTGTAAAGTGGACTGAGTGTCATGGGCAGAAGCCTCAGTAGAGCTCGAGCTGGGGACACAAGGAGCAGTCCTTCATGGTGGTCATTTTCCCTGATGGAGGCTTGTGCCAAAGAACTAGATGATGAGCCAGCCTACCTGCCACATCTCAGTCTTGGAGTGCCCCTTGCATAGTTCTGGGTCCGGAGTGACTCATAAGCTCATACGTCTGGAGTTCCTGGGGCGGTGGATGGGTCCTGCAGAGGGTGTAAGGAGTTGGTGGGAGAAGGAAGTGAGCCAGGCCATGGTGGTCGGGAGAATCTTGCAGCCTGACTGACTAGCAGCAGGAGTGTTTCTTTATTTATACAGAATTTAGTTAGCAGGGATACATTCATGATGTTCCAAAACATAGATCATATCATATTTGTTTTTGGACATGTGTTTCACTTCCTTTTGCTCATCTTTTAGTCATCATTAATAAACTATGACAGAAGAGAATTATTATTTCCAATCATTTCCCCTCAAGTTTTGACTTCATTAATAAACAGAGTTATCATTTTTACTCATTAACCCCATAACCCAACTTTTGAGAATCTAGAGGCATATGACAGCCTGTGCTCAGGCTGGTTGTTTTGGTTGCTTCAAGGACATTAGACCAAAACAAAATCTTCAACCACTCTGGGCATTTTGCCATGTCTCAAGCAATGTATTATTAACTCTTAGTGGTCAGAGTGCCCAGGAAAAATCCTCAGGCTAAAGCTGCAGTTATTACAATCAATGTCCACATTTATATCTTTATAGAATTTGTCTATATGTCTAATCCTGGCATTCTGTTGTTGCTTGGTCATATGACATTATAGTGGCTCTGCATGATCTAACTTCTAAGAGAGGGAGGTCCTGACATCTCGTACTTTTATCATCTTTCCACTCCATACTTTATTTATCAATATGTCTCTATGTAGGGCAGAGTTGTATGTTACGTAATTGTCTGAGTGTATGGTGGGAAGAGGCTTGTAATCTGAACTGTGGACAATTCCTCTAGCCCACTGAATCTTGTTGACTGTAGATGTAACCATCTTGTTAAATAAGAAACACAGAGCCAATGCAGAGATGAAAGCCCAAGAGGTCAGAGTAATAGCTAAGCGCTAAAAACCTTACCCTTCACTGCCGCTCCTTTCCTTCCCTCTGCAAGAGACCTGCTTCCTGTGTCTCTGTCTTCTTATAGACTTTCTGTTCTGCCTTCTCATTGGTTGTAAACCCAACCACATGACCTCCTCGTCACTGCCCATCTATACAGACCTCCAGGTCTTCTATGGTTGGTATTGAGATTAAAGGCGTGTGTCTCCATGCTGGCTGTATCCTTGAACACACAGAGATCTGCCTGTCATGTGATTGGGATTAAAGGCGTGCACCACCACCCCCGGCTTCTCCTATGGTTTGCTATTAGCTCTGACCCCCAGGCAACTTTATTTATTAACATACAAATAAAATCACATTTCAGTACAAATAAAATATCACCATATTTCCCCTTTTCTATTTTAATAAAAAGAAAAAAGGAAAAAAGTTATAACTAATATAAGAAAAACTATATACAAAAATACAGTAACTATATACCATATATACAAGCAATAAATACCTTAAAAAAATGTCTAGTCCATTTGTATTTGACAAATTCAGAGAAAATAATTCCATTATCTATCCTATTTTGGTAAGTCCAAAATGTACCTAATTCACTTTCTATCCTAACTAATCCTCAACTATAACTAACTAATCTTCAACTATAACTAACTAATCTTCAACTCCCTCAGAGACCCAAGAAGGAAATAATATTACCTAACAAAAATAAAAACAGGAAGTGCTTGCAAGCAACTTCCAAAAAAAATATGAGTTGACAGAAACAGCCAGCTGCCCGGACAGTCACCCAAGGTTTCTCCACAGCGTTGGGGCATCATCTTCAGCCTATAGGCTTAGTGTATCTGACAGACTTATTTGTGAACTAGGATGTACACAAGGTCAACAGTTCGACCTCACATTGGGTGAAAGCACTCCATGTACCAGAAACACCTGAATTCCACTAGTATCATGCCATGATTCAGGATTTTAAATTCTGGAAATTGTTGACGTTTTTTGAATTCAGCTGTCCATTCTTCTTGGCTGTGTATGTGTGTGGCTTCAACTCGGCATCCGGTTCTTCTCCACATCCCTCTATTAAATGCCAGTCTATCATTGAGAGGTGTGAGCTTAGTTACTCTTCAAGAATAACTGTTTCAGCTGCTGTTCCATTGCACATCAGAAGCCATCGGCCCACTGCCTGTTCAGCTGCCTTCGAAGGAAAGGGCACTGTACCTTTTCCAGATTGCAAAGGCCACTTCAGGGATGGTGCCATACTGTCCTGGCCTCAGAAGATGCCTTTTGATAAAGCCACAACCACACTTGTCTTGGTAAGAATCAGTAGTCCTTTGTTTCGTGTCCTGTCTGT
>CABHPP010136110.1:11783-24706 GCA_902168425.1 Peromyscus attwateri | reverse complement strand
TTTTCTTTCTACAGCCTCCTTAATTTTTATGAATGATTATATGCCTACTATTTTGTTGGTTGCCTAATAGAGCAAATGATTTTGTGGGAAAAATATTCTCTTTATATAAACTAAACTGCATACATTGTCACTCTAACGAATACCCAAAAGTATTAATGGAAGAAGGTTTTCTTTTTTTATTCAGAGTTTTAGAGTATTTAGTTCATGGTCTCTTAGTCACTGTCAGCTTGTGTGGAGGCAGAATATGATAAAGGAGAATGTGTTATGGAGATGAACTTTTCACTTCACATCAAGGAGTGGACATAGACTGACAAGGAGGGACCAAGAATAAGACAGGCTTTTAAAAGACACACTCTACTTCAGTGACCTACATACTCCTGTCAAGCCCCATATCCTGATTATCTATATGCCTAGATATTCATCATCAGGTTAACCTGATCATTAGAAAAACCTAATGATATGTACAAAGCATTTTCATCAATATTAATAATTAATATTGATGAAATTTGAACCCTTTTCACCAGTAGACTTTTAAAATTCTCTCATCTGGCAACTAGTCTTTAAAATATGAACCTTTGGGGGAAGATACTTCATCTCTAAGCCATAGAAAGGCACTTGAAACAAAAGTGATTCTCCAACACATTTCCTCTACTACATTTATAGGAGTCAACAATATTCTTAAATACATGACAAATTTAAAGTCAAAGGTAGCTGTTTGAGAACTTAATCTCAGCTGGGTGGTGGTGTCACACGCCTTTAATCCCAGCACTTTGGAGGCAGAGCCAGGCAGATCTCTGTGAGTTCGAGGCCAGCCTGGGCTACAGAGTGAGTTCCAGGAAAGGTGCAAAGCTACACAGAGAAACCCTGTCTTGAAAAACCAAAAAAAAAAAAAAAGAGAGAGAGAGAGAGAGAGAGAGAGAGAGAGAGAGAGAGAGAGAACTTAATCTCAGAAAGCCTATTGTGTATTTCTATTCTGTTGATTTTCTATCTGTATTATTATTTTTGACTTGACTTAAAAAGTTATTATATATAAGCTATTTTGAGAAAATAAAACAATGTAATTTTTTTCCTCTGTAGAACCTGGATGCATGTGTGTTATGTAATAGTTTCTCATTAGGTGTTTGGTAAACAGACATGCTAAAATCAATTTTATTCACTAAAATTTTATCTTTCACCTCAGGACCTATTACTGAATTCTTATTCTTTAGAGTGATATTTAGATTATTGGAAATAATATTTACATATGGTTGACTAAGGTTCTCTAGGAACAACAAGGAATGCCCAAAACATAGTAAAATAGCATGTAAACTTCACTCTTTTTCATTTCATCAACAATAATTTAATTTAATTTTGAGACAGACTTTCATTATGTAGCACTGGCTAGCCTGGGACTTACAGAGATCTGCCTCTGCACCTAGGGGGCTGAGATTAAAGGCGTACTGCCAAGTCTGCTCTACAGCACAGTTTACACTATGATGGCTATATGTGTGTGACTGTGTGCATGGATGATGGGTAAATAACCAATTAAATATGAGACTGGGTACCATGGGGGTGTTAACAGAAGACATTAGCATTTATTGTGTTCAGTACAGAAGATTTTACTCAGTGATACAGAAGAACAACATCTTTTCTTCGGAGGGCTCCAGAGAACACCCAGGGAGAACTGTGAATTGCCTCTCCCCTTAAGGCTATGGCATGCGTCTTCTACTGCCCTTCTCACTCTAGAGCCTTAAGATTATTGATTTATAGAAGCTCTAGCCTTTGAAACCATTCATTCTGTGACCTTTAGCCTCAAACTAGATAATAGACTTTTACCTTTCTCATCTTCAAACAGTGATTTAAATCAGGCAAAATTATACCAGTGACTTTCCTGGGTCTTCAGCTAGGAGGCAGGAGATGGTACTTCCTTTCTACCTCTATTTTTATGTGAACCAATGCTAGTAGTAAAGTTATATCATCTATCTATCTATCTATCTATCTATCTATCTATCTATCTACCTATCTATCATCTGTCATCTATCTACTCTATCGACCTGCCTATCTGTATATCCATCCATCCATCCATCCATCCATCCATCCATCCATCCATCCATCCATCTATCCATCCATTTAATCTACCTATATGTATATCTATCATCTATCTATCTATCCTTTTTTCTTTCTATCTATCTATCTATCTATCTATCTATCTATCTATCTATCTATCTCAAATAAGCCTGTAAATTATAAAACAATTGTTATGCTACTTTATCTAAAGCACATTGTTAAACATTAGACTCCAAAGACAACTTCTCCAACTTAATAAGAAAGACCAGCTAGTGACTTAGAACTTACCAACTGCTCAGGAAAATCAAAACTGTGAAACAATCCCACAGGAAATAATGATAGAAGAAAATTTAAAGATAAAGCAGATTTTAGCATGTTGTTGAGGAAAATGTTTGTTTAAGCAGCATTGAGAAGAATGAGAAAAATTCTGGAAAAATCATTATATATATATGAAAACAATAAAATTAGAGCACAATAATATTAATTAAATAATTTCCTTGAATAAGCTGTTTGTTCAGAAATAGGGGGATGTAGGTAAATTTAGATCATTGTAAGGAATTTAGATTGAATCCCATTGGCAAGATGGTATCTTTGACTACTTTGTACAAAATGATACTTCACATATTACATGTAAATATGAAGTTTTTCTAAATTAGCAAAAATATTCTCCCTTTTATAAACATGTTTTAATGTCATATTTGTCTGTATTTACATTGTTTTGTTCAATTATTAATACAATCTTTTTTGTTTACTAAGGAAAATATATGAAAATCTTACATTATTTATCCTTTGCTAACTTGCAGACCTGATTTAAAAAAATCAAATTACTAGGTAAAAACCAAAGGAAGTGAGCACCCATTTCTCCATAAAAGCAAACAACAAATTCAACTTAATGAATACAAATGCACAATCAGTTACAATATTAAATTTAAGTTTCAGGTAACAGAAATATTCTTTCCCAGAGACTGAATTACTTCATTTGATGGTATAAGAATAGGAAATACAAGCAGTTTGAAGTATGAAGCTTGATCTTTGACTCATCCAGCCAAGCTGTAACCACTCATCAAAATGTCATGTGCGGGCTCCAAAGCCATTTGGAGTTCGATAAATCAAATTACCTCTCCTATTACCCTCTGCCTACTCTGACATATTGTTACTTCGCAAACAGGTGTGATCGGATTTCCTATTGTCATATTCTCTGGAAAGATAGATTATATCTAATTCTTTTGTCAATTGGTACAAATTAACAAAATAAATGACACATCCTTCATGATCCTGGGATAATGTTGTTTTTAACCACAATTTTGTTATTGTTGTTCACATGTCAAATGAAGTATATAGTTCCTTTTAGCACTTAACAAATTGATATATTCTTTTACTTTTCTCAAGAGGCACCTAAAAGTCCAAAGGCAGAATATATATATATATATATATATATATATATATATATATATATATTTTCTTTTTACTCTGAAAGTTGCAGTGATATTATAATATATTTCATGTTAACTCCACATAAATGTCATAAATCTTAGAGTTTAACTGAGTTTTCCTCAGTTGAAATGGATTTGGAATGAGGGTAATGGATTCTCCCTGTGGCTTTTGATTTTGGAGCTAGCCACCCAGTAGTCACTAATAATTAGTTTTAATGATTAATCTAATTAATAACTAAATAAAAATGAGTAATAAAAAGATCACTCATTTCAATCCACAAAGGCTGAAATATTAAGAAACTGTTTGTGAGATGCAAATTTAGTTGTCCAGCCTGTTACTCCAGCAGTCAGGAGGGAGAGGCAGAGGCATCACTACAAGTTTGAGGCCAGCTTGGTCAGCACAGGGTTTGCTAAGCCAATGAGGCCCACCTAGTAAGACACGGCCCCCGAGCACCAAGAACAACAGTTATGCACAGAACCAACTTCCTACTGGTGAGCCTCACTTTCTTGTCTAGTTGAGTATTGTGTTTGTAAATACGAAGAGCTCTTGTCTTGGGTTCCTGCTGGCAAATCATTTTTGTTTGCAGCTATTTTATATTTGCCACTATGTTTATCCAAAAAGCAGCAAAATATATAATGTATCACAATAGAATCCTAAAATGACCATCTGATGGCTATATAAAAATAACTCATGGGTAATAGTAAAAATGATGAGTGTTGACAGATTTTACTATATTGCAGACATTATTTTCAGCACTTTGTTAATACTACATTGTTTAATTTTCAGAAGAACCTTAGGGCAAGGACTATTTCATTCCCATTTTAGATGAGGTTAGATACACAGAAGCTGGGGAATGATGGAGTGGAATTAACTTCAATTTGACAGTCTCCAAACACTGATATTTATCCATTAGTAAAATTAACATTTTCATTAGCACATAAAGTTATGTTTTTAAAAGGAACAAATACAAAATGGTTTAAATTTCAAGTTAATTTCTAAGAAAAGAATGTAGTTTTCTAGTATTTCTCTTACATTCCTCAGTAAAGAGATTTTCCCGTGTTCTGGCAGAAGTGAGAAATGTTCATCTGGTGGTCTTGTAGGATTTATAGATCCATAAATTGGAAAACTCAGACCCTGACTGGATGTTCATTAAGGTCACTGATAACAAATGGGCCTGTCATTCTGGTGTGGAGGAAGTAGGAAGTTTGTGTCTAGAAGAACGCAGGCTAGGCAGAGACAGCAAATAAAGACCTGAAAAGATGCCTTGCTGGTTTAGTTTCTTGGCGTTGATATTCACAAGCACTCTGTGTCTCCTAGCACTGCCCTTCACCAATGAGCTTGAGGAGACAGGAAACAAAGGCATGTAGTAGTGATGATTTCCTGCTATATGCTCTAGGCCTGTCCTCCACCTAAACACAGCCAGAATGAGTTTATGGCAGAGTTTTATTCTTCCAACATTATTTGACACTAAATGTTTTGAGTTTGTTCACTAATAAAATCAAACATAAGATTTTTTTTTAAATCTGATTCTTTAAAAATAGCATTTTAGGTCTCAGAAAGGGAAAATGCATAATAATAAAAGCAATAAAGAAATTTTATGAGGTAGAGGAGGAGCTCTGATATCAGCAAAACATGCCATGGTAGGATAAAGTGTTTATTCTCAAAAACAGATAATGTGACAAAATTGATTTGATATTGAAGAGATAAAAGAAAATTGCTATTTAGTTTTTACAACAAAGATTTACTTTAGCTTTACTTAGTATTAAATACTCAGAACTCTAAATGTGTACTTTAAAATGTATCCAGAAATCATAAAATATCAAAAATCCAACACATACCTAAAAATTACTATACAGATACTTTATAGAATTTATAACATAGGGTAAAATATATATTGTTTAACTGGAATATTACTTATGAATAAAAAACATGATTTTAATTAATACCAACTATACATATTTAATGCTTAATTATCTATACTTCTAATAAAAATTAATTGCTATTCACTTTAATCATTAAAATGAAAACTGGACATTTAAATATTTATTATTTTTATTATATTTATTTAATTTTATAACATGTGTATGAATATTCCGCCAATATGTATGTATGTGCAGTGAGAATATGATAGATACTTTCGTAGGCCAGAAGAGGGAGATTGATTACCTAGAACTGGAGTGACTGACTGGTGTAAGATACCATGTGGGTGCTGGGAACTGAACTCAGGACTTTGGCAGGAACAAGTGCTCTCAATGACGAAATCCTCTCTTCAGCCACATGGCCATTGAGTACACATATTACAAAAGGTATACCAACAACAAGGTGTCAGCCCCATCTGCAATGAACATTTTCCTTTCTAGTTTTTTTAATTTTTTTGTATAAATCATTTGTCACCAGCTAGTGGTGAAAAGTTACCAACAAAATGCGAATTTTGATTAGCTTGACACAAGACAGAAGCTTCCTACATAACTCTGCAAGCAACTAAAAATATACAGGGCTTGGAAAAGAAGAGCAAACCTATTTTTATCATTGGTAAATAAATGACAGAAAATATAATCAAGAAAAAAAAAAAAAAAAAAAAAAAAAAAAGCAGATATAAAAGTTGCTATACAGTTTGAGATTTGCTAAGCTAGTGATTTGGTATACTGTGAAAGGTTATGGAATAGTCCCCTGATTACCTGGAAGAAAATATAAAGGGTTCCATTTCATAGAAGTGGTGTACAATCGCTGCTCTCCCTCAATGGCTACTCAAGCATGACTCTTGTTCAGCCTTGCTACCACATTATCTAGGGACTGAACACACATATTAGAATTTCAGAGAATAACAACGAGTTAGATTAGGAAAGAAGACAGAAGGAAGACGGAAGGTATTTCTCAAAAGATTTTAAATTACTAAGGACCAACAGCAAAAAAAATGAAAATGGTCTTTGAATGAATAGAAAATGGATAACTAATTACTGAGCACACCTGAAGGGGATAATGGGGTAACATCAAATTTAAGGTGAGACATATATGTAATAAAATCTGTTTTTATGAAATATACAACAAAGGATGTAGTACCATGAGGAAAGCTGCCTTGTTCTCCAAGTCTCCATGTGCTCCTCTTCTAGGTTCCAACAAGGCTAATGTCAGAAGTTTCAGATGCAGAAAGCGTGTATATAACCTGATGCAAGTTAGGATTAAACTGTACCTGTGTTTGAACAAACTGGGTGTGATTGTCCATTCCTGATAACCATGGCAATGAGGGAAAGGCCTACTCAGGATTCATGGTTGAGTCAGCTGCACAGGGGCAACACTAATTAAGGGTTGGGTAGTTAGGAACTTAGTCAAAGAGCATGCTGTAGCAACTGAGAGTCTAGAAGAGAAGCTGCAGAAAGTGTCTGGCTGGAGGGATGGAGAATACATTGTCTTAATTGAGTAGGTTACAAAAGCCTGCACACTGCTACTAAAATGGCTTGTCAATGTTTAGAATGAGAATCTTTTAAGAGAAATGTTAGGAGAAATCTGTTGATAGGTGGCAGTAGTTGTCTCATACATCTACTTGTCAAGTGATGTGGACAATGAGAAGATTCTTTAACTCAATCACAATGAAAAGGGGAAAGGCGGGGGGAGCTTTAGCAAGAATGCAGACCAGTAGGTGTGTCATTTATCTCAGAAGTGGGAATTGTAGTTATAAATAAAACAAACAAATAAATACTCAGTTTCAGGGGCCTTTTGTGAAGGCCAACAGTGTAATAGTTTGAGGGAGGCAAGAAGGTAGTTCTTTTCAACAAGGCTCTGTAGTTAGTGTGAGTTCGAACTATGAGTAGATTGTTTTAGGCATATTTTTAAGTACAGCACGATTTAGAAAAAGTGTCCTGGTAACAAGTAACTCAATCTCATATACACGACATTCACAAGACATGACTACATCAAAAATCTGTGTAAATTACAGTTGACATCATCTATAAAGATAGATTCTATATATTGACTGAGACAAAGAAACTCAAGAAAAGGGTCTGGGAAAGGATCCTGACCACCTCTGTTCTCAATCTTCTGGGTGAAAACAGGTTAGATATCTTTTTCTTTGAAGAGACAACACTATGCTTATGTGTTTAACATTCCTGGTTACCGT
This sequence comes from Peromyscus attwateri, assembly GCA_902168425.1. Taxonomy (NCBI): domain Eukaryota; kingdom Metazoa; phylum Chordata; class Mammalia; order Rodentia; family Cricetidae; genus Peromyscus; species Peromyscus attwateri. The sequence continues at coordinate 17,112 of CABHPP010136110.1, read as the reverse complement.
AGTGCTTATCTGTGAATACAAGGACAAACATGTCTCCAATATTCAGTGCGTAGCAACTGTGCTCTACTAGAGAGAAAACATTATTTATGTTCACCTCAGTATTGACCTGTGGTTATAAGAACTATTGTTACACTTTATGCTGATTTCTAAGATTAAAAAGTACTAGAGCAACTAACTAAAGAACAAAAACAGCTGACTTGTGCTATGTAAGTTTAAGAAACTGCCTTTAAATTTTTGAACTTCTATTTTATTTTGCTTTATATTGTGATATGTTGTTATTACTATTATGAAATATCCTGGCAAAAGCAACTCTAGGGGTAAAGGGGTTACTTTAGCTCACACTTTAAGTGTACAGTTCATCATATCAGGGAAGTTAAGATGGCAGAAGTCTGAGACAGCTGGTCACATTCATTCACAATCAAGAGCAGAGAGATACAAATGCGGTACCCAGCTCAGTTCACTATTTTCATTTTTACAGTCCAGGCTTCCAACCCTGGGAATGTCCATATCACAGGTCCGTTGGGCATTCTTAAATCTATTAACCTTACCAAGATCATCCCAAGGCATCTAGAGGCATGTCTCACATGTGGTTCTAGACTTTATGAAGTTTGTCAATGAATACTACTCATTATGCCCTTCAAGGAATCTAGATCATCTGTGATGGCATCCCTACCTCCTCAGGGAGGAAACTATGCTTGCTTGTGCCATCCTCATGCCTCAGCATCTTTCAATTTTTTTTTTCACTGTGGGAACCTTCAATGTCAAAATCTGAATTCAAAATAGGAAAATTGGAATTTATTTCTTAATATTCTTTATTCTTTTTTTTTCTTTTTCTAACTTTAACTGATGCATAAATGCCTAACAATTGTATATATTAGTGGGGGTAATATGTGATTATATGTAAATCCCCGGTTGCTGGGTTCCCACCACCATCGATGTAATAAAGCAAATCAAACCAAATTAATAAATCCAGGTTTAATGAGCAAAGGAGCTTCCACCAGAGCAATATGATGTTTTCGTATAGTTACATAGCTTAAACATATTTATTGAATCAAGTGTTTATTTTTCGTCAGGGAGAAAAATTTCAAAATCCTTTCTGAGAATGTTACAGCTCTGTAGGGAAAAGGTATCCTGATTTGTTGGGAAGTCAGGCTGTATCTGAAGCTGGGGTGTGTAAATGGACTGTTCTCTCCTGCCCGCCTATTCTCAATAACCATTCTGAGGCTTACATTAATTATAAATGCTGAGCCGATATCTCAGGCTTACAACTAACTAGCTCTTACACTTAAATTAACTCATAATTCTTATCTATGGTTAGCCAAGTAGCTTGGTACCTTTCCTCAGTACAACATTCTCATCTTGCTTCCTTGCTGTCTGCCTGGTGACTCCTGGCTCCACCCTTCCCTTCCCAGCATTCTCAATTTTGCTTTCCCACCTAATTTCCTGCCCAGCTACCTCCCTGTCACTCAGTGTTTTCTTAAACCAATTAGAGTGACAAATCTTTACAGTATACAAGAACAGGGGGGTGGTGGGGGATGGTCTCCTCACAGGATGTAGCATCCTGGGCCAAAGGGAACTTCTTAGCAAAGGTTCTTCTGCTCTGTGTGATGAAAGAAGATCTTCATCCAAAATACTTTTAAGAAAGTGATTTATCTGGGAAGGAGGACTCCAGGAAAGTGGTTGCCTCTGTCAGGGTGGGAAAGAATAGCCCACAACTGAACAGTCAGAAGGGCTTTTATCTGGCTTCTTAGGGGTGGAGTTTTTCCAGGGAGAAGATTTTCTGCTCAGGGATTGGTTGGTTTTCCTGCTCAGGGATTGGTTGGTTTAGTTGGTCAGGGGCAGAGTTGGCTCTGGCTTCAGGGCCAAACTATGTTTCTTTCACTGGTCCTTTTTAGCCTTTTGGCTCTAGTTTTAGGGCCAGGGCGTATTTTTTTCATTGGCTCTGGTTCTAGGGCTAAAGTGTTTTGTTTTTTTTTTTTTGGCTCTGGTTTCAGGGCTATGGTATGTTTCTTTCACTGGCTCTGGGTTCAAGGTCAGAGTGATAGGTTTCCTGCTTAGGGATTGGTTGGTTTTCCTGCTCAGCGATTGGTTGGTTTCATTGGTCAGGGGCAGATGTGGCTCTGGCTTCAGGGCCAAACTGTGTTTCTTTCACTGGCCCTTTTTAGCCTGTTGGCTCCAGTTTTAGGACCAGGATGTGTTTCTTTCACTGGCTTGAGTTTCAGGGCCAGGGTGTGTTTCTTTCACTAGCTCTGGTTTCAAGACAAGGGTGGATTTCTTTGGCTGGCCCTTTCCCCCTATACTTTCTTCTAGCTTTTTGAATTATACAGTATGTTACTTTGTTTATAGTAAAGATTCTATACTATTCTTTATAGTAATGTAATATGCTATATGTAGTAATGTACATACAACAATGTAATACAGTATTCTTTATAGTCAATATATTGTATAGCAGTGTGTTAGAAAAATTTTATTCTCTCAGTGTAACTTAGTTCCCATCAGTCAACCCCCCTGGACCTCTACTCTCCCATATTTCTGGTAACCACCATTCTATTCTCAGGTTTTATGAAATCAACGCTTTTAGATTTCATGTCAATGAGAACATTTAGCCTTTCATTTTCTGTGCCATGTTTATTTCACTTAACACAGTGATTTCCAGTTCCTACCTTTTTGTTGCAAATATTAATTCCATTGTGTATACTTATCCCATTTCCTTTGTCCATTCAGTAATAAATCAACTCTTACATTGTTCCCATTTGTTTTCTATTGTGAGCAGTGCTAACTATGAACAGAACAGTGCAGATATCTCTTGGACATACTTTTATAATTGTTTTATTTGGATATATTTCCAGGAGCAATATTGTTGATCATATGGCAGTTCTATCTCCATACTGTTTTTCAGAATGACTGAAATTGGATTATTTGTTATTTCTCTGTTGAGTTTTGGTATTTCCTGTCTATTCTGAATATCATTCCGTAGTCAATTGTATAGTCAGCAATTCTGTACATAGTCTTTTATTGGTTAATTTTTCTATGCAGAAGTTTCTGAGTATGTCATAATTTAATTGTCTTGAATTTTTTGTTTCTTGTGTTTTGGAGTCTTCTGCCAAAAGTCCAGAATGATGATAATTTTCTGAACTTTTTATCCTGTGTTTTCTTTGAAGGTTTCATAGACTCAAGTCTTAGATATGCATCTTGATCCACTTTGACTTGACTTTTGTTTTTGGTGAAAGGGAGGAGTCTAGTTTCTTGCTTCTGAATGCAGATATCCAATCTTCCTGGACCTATTTACTGATAAAACAGTTCTTTAGCCATTTTATCTTCTTTGCACTTTTGTGGGAAAAAAATCTATGGATTATATAATGCCAGAATTTGTTTACTTCAAGATTCACTATTCATTTCTACAATTTCACCTTATTCTTGTATTTTGTATTTCAAAATGTCTTTCCAAGCATGTTGTCCCACACTTTGTATAAATGTTTTAGGTTCACCATTGACCTAAAACATTCTGAGATGATCCAGGGCTTCCTCCTTCCTTAGAGTCAGTATCTGAGTGCTAATGAGATTCTGGATCCTTCTAAGAACTTCCAAGGTAATGTGGGTGCCTTTCATAATACTCATCTATCTCTATTCTACAGATTAAACATCATGTGTCTGAACCATTCAGTCATGACTCATGTTCTGGAGCACTAACTCCATTTTCTTCAGTCTTAGAAGTACTCAACCATCCTGGTAGTAATAAGAACATGGACCTCAAACTGAAAGATGGCTGCATCATGTTCTTGGAATGCTCTAGAGTGTAGTGTCTCAGCTCTGCTATTTCCTTCTGGGTGTCAAAATCTTGGGTCATCTCAGAAATGGTTCTTTCTTGTAGATTTCTTTTAACAAGACTGAGACTGTGCTAACTTTCTACATAAACATTTCCTTTAATTTTTCTATAAATTATATATGGTGGATAAATCAGAAATTTTCAGTACAGTGGAAGTCTATGGAGGTAAAGTAATTTGAGCTGTAATACATGAAAGCCATGTTTTAAGCAACACATATACAACACACACACACATTAAATCATGATTCTAGGAAAGCATTTAAGCTGAAAATAAAAGCTAGAACTGGAAGGATAACTTTGCTTAAGTGAATATCATCAAAGTAAGCACTAAAAATATAATGGAAAGTATAAATCTACCAAGTCCAACAATGAACGGATAAGGACAGAAAGTTGATAAATTTTGACAAATAAAGTAGGCCTAATGACAAGAAAATGCAACCATTCTAAATAAGCAAATATATGTAATACGATAACAAACAGTGACGATTATAGATTTGGAGGAATACACACATATTTTTCATAAGAACAAGTTACCACGGTGCAAGGAATGATAAAGACAAATGCAAATTTGCATAAATTAAGGAAAACCAAAAAAGTAAACTTCTGATGAAAAAGAAGTAATTATAAAAAAGGGTGAGGAACAAGAAACCTGTGAGGTTTCCTTCCTTATGAGTTGAGAGATTTAGAGGTTACCTACTGGCTAGAGATAATAATGAAGTGCTTCATTTTCACGGGATTTTTTTCTTATAAAACTGATATTAAAGAGTATGTGTGTCTTCATTATTGTCTTTCTAATCTGTTTTTAAAGTAAAGACACTGACTCTTTCACGCATGCAAGGGGCAGGACACATATAAGTGCTAATACGCTTTCATTGCTTTCTTAATATTTTACTACACTTACTAATTCATAATGTGCATGAGAACACTTCTTACCATGAATTCTACATAGCATTAGGTACTTTTGAAAAACTTGATGAAAGTTTAAGAAAAAGGGAAAAACTATACTAAAAAGTTACTAACAATGCGTAAAGAAAAATGGAGGTAAGAGAGGTTTTGGATACTGTTTTAGGGGAAAATGGCTTGTAGTTTTAGTCAAAAAAAAGAATTCATGAAATGTGATATTTTTGCAGAGTTTAAAGCTGGTTAGGGAGACATCTATGGAGAATGTGAGCACCTTGTATGTAAGTCTGTGTGCCAAATGCATGCATGGTGTCCATAGCAACAAGAGGAGGACATTGGATCACCTGGAACAGCAGTTACAGATGTTTGTGCACTGCCAATATGGGTGAAGAGAACTGAGCATAGGTACTGTGCCAGAGAAGCAAGTGCTCTTAGCCGCCGAGTCATCTCTCCAGCCCAGGTGTAGACATTGTAAGTTTTGGATATTTTGAATAATTCAGAAACCTCACTGAAGTAAGTTGCAGTGTCTTTTGAGTGATGGGTGCAGTTTCCCATGATGAGAGTGTGCAGCTAAAGCAGATCACATACACGGCCCAGGCACAT